>CAJPEV010001150.1:0-75806 GCA_905338385.1 Darwinula stevensoni
ACACTCTGAGAGAAAGGGGAGGGGGGGGGGGGTCGAAATACGATAGTATCTGGTGGATCGTTATTTGCAACACTTCAGGGAGTTCTTCAACATAATAGCCATGTCTCGTTGAGTCCGCTGCTTGAGCGTGGAAGAGTTATCGATGTGTGCACGCTAGGTGGAGGATCAGTAGTGACATTTATGTTGCGACCCTCTCATTGAATGGGATTCGAGCGGAGTGGAGCCTCTGGTGACGCTCTCTATGCCCATTGGTGGAAACGTTCATCTCTGCAGTACTGTGCTTGTACCTGTATAAACCCCTGACGTGGGTCTCTTCACGGTGTCGGACGTGACATGTTTAGTAAACAAAATGAATTTAACTACTGTATATTATGGATGACGAATTCGCACGTGAAGGCTGCAACAATTTGCTTTGGGTCGTGTCTGAAAATTCCATAATCCAAAGTCTTGCACTCTCTCTTCTGTTAGAAGACCTGTTACCTATGTGCAAAGAAAAGTGTCAGACGTGGCATTGAGAACCCTCAAGTTAAAGTCACTTGCTCAAATGTTCACATATCTGTCATCGAGCGGACCCTAATCACTCAGTTTCATGTTCATTCTAGAGAATGAATGAAAGCATGGAATTAGTGTAAGTCACCCCAAGATTATAACACTTGAAACAGAATGTAATCCTATTTTGTGACGGTGTCGGACGTGCCAAGTTCTGAAAACGTATTTTGAAACGGGAAGTCTCTACATATCCTTTCATTTTATTCTAAAGATATCATTCAAATGTGAACAATCGACATCTACTCTTCACACCTGAGCCGATTTGAAATTATCAGTATGCATGGAAAGTCCATGCTGGCATCTGGTCCATGCTGGCATCTGGTCCATGCTGGCATCTGGTCCAGTGTCCAATTCAACCTCTCCAGATTTGCATTTTCATCCCATTTTTGAGTATCGTGAAAATGGTATATTCATGACTAATTCTTTCATTTTTCAATGTCTGGACCACCTTTCATGAAGTTCGATCCCCGATTTCCTCATTCTACCCTAAGGAAGAGAATTCGGTGAGTCGAGTCCGCGGATTTCAGGAAAGTACAAAAGTTCCTCTCGGATGAGGTCACCCCGTCGCAGCAAAGTTCTTCTTATCGGGAATACGAATGTGTCTATGGCCTGGGCTTCCGGAATCTGTCTCGAATATGCGGATAACAAATGACGAAGTGTCCGCGTTCATCGATGACTAAAATGAGACGTTTCCAAGTATTAAACAACGCTGCGAGGGACGAACCCAGAGAAAGAGGGAAGAGTACATTTGCGTACTGTGGCGAAAAGCGAGACCCCAGTAGCACCGCAATATTAGGATCAATATCGGCTGCCAAGGAATAAGCATTTTGGCGGAACATTGGCACCCATCTCGGACCATTATTGGGATAACTACCGGGCCCGTGGTTGGGACAATATCGGCATTCATATTTTCTCTAAATTCTTTATCCAGTGGAGGTATTCCCACGGTGAAGGCGTATCTGTTTACAGTACTAGTACGCAGGGCCGCCCAGAGGTTTCCAGGGGCCCGGGGCATAACTAAACCGGGAGGCCCCCTTGAGGCCCTTTGGAGGCCCCCCTTGGCCCCCCTTGGCCCCCCATGGGACCCCTTGAGGCCCTTTGGAGGCCCCCCTTGGGACCCCTTGATACGAGGGGCCCGGGGCAGATTGCCCCAATTGCCTCCCCCTCTGGGCAGCCCTGCTAGTACGGCCTGTACCATTGCAACCCCCTGCCCAAGCACATGTGTATCCCATGGATAGGCTGGAGACATATAGAACAGTACAGAGGTTGATTCCAGTCCTAACTATCCTACGGAGAACCTGCGAATTCAGTCCCTCGTTTCCTCATCATGTTCTCAGAATGAGGAAAATGAGGATTGAGCTCTCAGGTTACTTCTAAATTCTAGAACTCCTGTCGGATTGGGTCATTCGACTATCGTAAAGGGTTCTCATAGGGAAAATGAGCTTGTTTATGGCCTGGGCTCCATGATTCCGTCTCCAATAAGGGGATAATAAATGAAGAAGCGTCAGAGTTTATTTATAGTTATGATGAGACTTTCCGATCCTCCTCTCGAGGTTTAGTCATCCAGATTTGGAGGAACCAGGAGGTTCCTCCAAATCTGGATGGACCTAGTCCACCGGGAGGATTTGAATGAATCCACATACGGATCACATTGGATTAAGAGGATCCACATAGAGTCCACATGGGGATATTCTCGTGTCCACGTGAGTCCCCGCCTGGACGAGTCCACCGGTGGTATAGTCCACAGTAAGTCCACACTGCTCAGCGTGGGTGACCGTCATTCCACACGTGGATCACCCAGAGGATTTGGATCGTCCCCCGGCGGACGAAAGGGCGGGGTTTTTCGCAAGGGAGGGGATCTCGTCGACGAGTAATTCGCTCGAGGCTTTCCTCTTATCGAATGACTGCATCACCACCGAAGGTCGGCGAGATAAGATATCTCGTCGACGGGAACGACGGGATCACGGGGAAGCCGTCCGGAGCCGACTAGATAAAGGTCCTTGTAATCGCACCCACCACGCCTTGCCGTTGCAGTGTTGGTGGACGAGCAGATCTCACCGATCTCCCCGATCTCCACGTTTCTCGCTGGTGAGTTCCCTCCGTTTCATTTTTTTCCCCCCCGGGGTTTTCTGGGGCGAGGCTGCTTTCGTCTCGTATTTTCGGTCGCTATACGGAAATCGCTCGATTCGACACCTCGCACTTTACCGTAATTCCCTCTCTGTGGATTCCGTCATCCGTCCATCCGTAACACGAAGCGTGGGGCTTCGAAGCTCGTCCTCGGTAAGGACACACCCCAACCGGAGAAGCAGAAAGTGGAGTTTTCACCTTCCACGAAGGAGTGGGAGGAGTGGGAGGAGTGGGAGGAGTGGGAGGAGTGGGAGGAGTGGGATTCCTGACAACTTCAGAGACTCTCCTAATCTCGCCACTTCCCACAAGATTTCCCTATAAAACCACTCACGCGCATCCACTCGACACCGGGACGGAACGAAACCCGCCCGCGAGCTTCGGGACGGACGGCACCCTGCCTCTAGAGAAACGAACTCGTTCCCCCAAGGCACGACTCTCGTTCCCCCAAGGCACGACTCTCGTTCCGCCAAGGCACGACTCTCGTTCCGTCTTTTCGTAGCGCGATTCTAAGTCAACGGGTAGCACCCGAGGCGTACGGGGTATCCCGAATGGGAAATCGGAACCATCCTGGAAAGAGGAAACGCAAAGCGATCGTCGGAGTATAAATTAGATGCGTCGTGGAAACGAGGGAACCAGTAAAACATATTCAATCGTAGGAATATCATGCGCTCGATCGTAAGCGTACGCAAGTACCGCGAGGCTCCTTCCACTTTCGTGCATTTTAAAGGAATTCCAACC
Source organism: Darwinula stevensoni (assembly GCA_905338385.1). NCBI lineage: Eukaryota > Metazoa > Arthropoda > Ostracoda > Podocopida > Darwinulidae > Darwinula > Darwinula stevensoni. The sequence goes on from CAJPEV010001150.1 coordinate 3,415, forward strand.
ATCGTTAAGCGATGTTTTGTCATCGCACCATTCCATTCTCTACGAGGCGATGGAACCAGAACGGATCGACGTCGATCGCCTCCAAGGCAGAACTCGAAACAGGATTCTTGGGACTTCGCGTCACGAAGAGACCTCGGTCCCACTAAAGAACTTTCCATCATTTCCTTTTTTTTTGTCGCCGTCTGCTCCCTGCAGCGAGGATCGTTTCTTAGGATGAGTGGATCGTCAAGGATGGCCTCGTGGGCGATTGGGCCTCTCAATTCCTCAACATTTCACGCGAGAAAAAATAGCTGATGCGCTAGGAAGTCCCGAATGCACTAGGAAGTCCCAAATGCGCTAGGAAGTCCCTTCGTTTGCTCTTCAGTGGACTCGATTCATCTGTCAGCGTAATGGCTGCTCGCGCACCAAAAAGATTTTCTGGGCTGACGATTTTCGCGGAGCAGTCGAGCTGGGCTTCAGTTCCCTTTTTTTTTCTTTTTGTCAATTTTCGTCATGCTCATAGCACGAACACCTTGGGAGAGAGATGCGATAACTGCGACGGCAGCACCATTCTCGACAAGGAAAGTGTAATGGCCACCGATACCATGAAATACGATCACAATTTGGGAAAGAACCGAGCGGGGGGAATACGCACCGATCGGACCGGGGGCTCCTCCAAGTTCTTCCAAGTCCTTCCAAGTTAAAAATCCAAATGAATATTTTCAAGGGATTCCCTCCAACGTGATGAGGGCGTGGAGAAATATAATTGGGATCTCGGGTCGCCATCGATCGTATCGCATCCCGACGGTCTCGAGTTTTTGGGCGGGGGCCAACGATCCACGTAGGAAACAGAAGCAGCTTCCATGGAAACTCGGAAAGTTTTTCCCACTTCTACGAAAATGTCGTTTCCGGTTCCGGTGTCGTCTTAGCGCAAGAATGCGTGAGTGCGGCGTGACGTCCGAGGTCAAGTATGCCCATCGTCTATCCACCCAGATAGCAACTTGTGATCCGTCCCGATCACTTGTTCCATTCGAGATAAAAGGAGGCTTAGACACCGATTCGGTAGGTACTAGCCTACTAAAGACGAATCGCAAGTGGAAGCAGAAAGCATCTTTATTGCACTTACTTTTCTAGAGGCGGAGAACTTCAAACAAAGTTTTCAGCCCTCTACAACTGCTCGAGGAGGGGGAGGTGGAGGGGGGGGAGGGGAGGGGAGGGGGAGGGGGGGAGGGGGGGGGGGGGATGGGGAGGGGGGGGGGGGACAATGCGTTGCCTTAGATCACGAAACGTTCCTCATCGGCTCCAGGTTTAAAGAGACTCCTGATAACCACGTGATCTCGGCAGCCTTTGGAAGCCGGACTTGAAACTGGAGGGAAGGGGTGGAGAAATTACCTTTCAAATCTGTTTAGCTGTAAAAAGGAAAGGGCCAACGCTTAATCCGTTCAGAATTGGAAGATGTTGAATGGGGCTTCCGAAATTATCCGTGAAAGTCAGGACACTTATAGGTAAAAGTTAAAAATATACATATAGAGACAGGCTTCGTTTATGACGCTGCTTCCGTTCATAGGAGGTGCTGGCATCGGATGAGCAAGTAAAAAGCAAAAGTTCGCTGCTACGACCGTAACGCCGCCTCTGCGTTCGAATCGTTCGAGTTGCGTGAGTGCCTTTCGCTTCTATCGCGTGCATCGTTTTCATATCTTTCCGACACCATCCGAGAAATGATGCCGGGAGCATCGCGGGTATCTTTTGCGTGCCTTGGAGATGACGTCGGGTCGGGAGTGTTTTTTTTTTTTTTTTTTTTTTGTAATGCATTGCTGACGTCGTTTTCCGCATTCTCTCCGGGATTTCCTCGTATTATTTCCTCAATGTTAACTCGGCTGAGGCGCATGATTTTCGCGTCGGAGTCCGTACATCAATCGATCACCCTCACGATCGTCCGGCATTTCGTCAATTCAGTTTTCAGGCCGAAACTAAGCAGCTTCTTCGACGAAATCGAGAGGCGCCGAACAAATTAATTACTTTGGGAAAAATCATTATTCCCATAATCGAAAGTTCCCACGGGAAACGAATTCTGCTTCCGAATTCTGCAGCATGCATGTCTTCGACAGCTGAAGCCATTTCAGCGCGAGCCAGTTCGTATTACCATTTAACCATTTCGTTTTTCAGGGTAAAACCTAAAGCCCAGTTAATATTACAATTTTACAGGGAAAAAGTAAGAAATATTTGAAGCTCGCGAAGATTTTCCCAAAGAAGTCATTGCGAAAAAGAAAAAAGCATGCATTTTCACCAGTGAAACTTTCGTTTCCTTCGGGCCATCGCATGCCCCTCATTCCACCAAAAGAGACGAGGGGAATCGTGAGTGCATGAAACCTCCCCCATCCCCCCTCCCCATTTCGCATGGAATCGTCATGACTCAGAATTCTAGCGCGCGGATTATTTTCTGCTTAGAAAAATCTGGAACACATCCGCATGCCTGATGACACAATCCCCAGTTTTTACCTCAGTGCCAATATTTAGGCAAAAGCGACTCTAGAGTCGACTCATCGGCCCGGCTATCTTCAGCAAACCAGCAGGCGAGTCGATCGGACGACACTTTCGCGACCGAGATAGCTCGGGCATCACAGAATCTTATCGAGTGGGCGAGTTTACAACTATCTGGAGGGGAAACGATCCGAGGATTCCCAACGGTTCCGATATATCCGTGATAGAAACAGAAATAGGTTCCGATATATCCGTGCTAATATTCAGTCAGGCGACCGAAAATGAAACCGTCCCGCGACTAAGAAGCCGTCGAGGCTCGTTCGGGTTCTTCATACGTTTCCGAGCTCGGGAGTTTTTCCTACGGGACGAAGGTATCGTGCTTGCGAGAGAGAATACGGGTCGATGGGATTGCGTTCCGAAGCAGCAATAAAAGTGGGAAAATATCTGCAGTTCAAAATGCGGAGAGTTCTGCGCCTACGGAAGTTCCGCTGCGTCGCCGGCGAGACTCCCAGAGAGATCGAGGATTACCGGCCGCGAGGGCCACCTCGGTTCCCACGTCGCACATGCTGGGGCGTTTTGAGACCGTGCTTCCTTCGGAATTTCCTCGCGGTATTCTCTCACTCGTGATTCGGACCTCGAACCGCCCTTCAGGCGATCGGCAGGCACGATCGAACGAACACGCAGGGCCTCGCGAACGGAAGGAAAGACAAAACCGGCAGACGAAACGTGGTCAGCCACGAGTCTCGGTTTCGCCTTCCTTCAACTCCAGATAGAAAAAGCCAAACGGTCGAATCCGGGATCTTGGAAGAATCCCTCCGCAACAGAGTGTATATAGATGTCTGGAGAGGTCTTCGCTGCCTCCAGACTTACGAGTGCTTCCGCCATCTTGGGACTGTCTCGCACGTGGGAATGAATATCGTGATTGGTTGGGTCCTGGCGTGGAGGTCCCCAGACATATAGCCCGGGGCAAGTTGCCTCTTTTGCCCTTTCTCTCTCCATGTGTCTGCCATGAACTCCTTGCTCGTGCGACTACAGGACGACGGCGGCCGCACCTGGAAGGGTGCAGCGTCTCGCGCCATAGCCTCCATTTATACACACTCTATGCTGTTCCCTCTCCTCCCTCCCTCTCGACCTCGACCCTTCTTCCTTATAACTCGTGCAAGGAAGAGGTGAATCTGGGTCGAGAGGGCCAAAGGAAACGAACGAGATACCGCCAGTCGATAAGCAATCACCAGTTTGCTATTGGAATGGCCTACTCTCGTCACGCCCAGGGTCATGCTCCAATTTTCTTCAGCTGTTTGGGTGCGATTATTCGAATCCAGGTCATCGGAACGCATCGGACGATTCCGAGAGCATCGGGTCACGACGTTTTTCCATTCTTGGTTCCAGAGCGTCTTCGGCGAACGAGACCCCGGCTGACCAAATACAATCGACCCATCGACTAATTTTCCTGTCAGATTAGCGCTCCCCCCAAAAAAGGCCTCCGCGACCGGTCCAAGTTCTCGATCGAGGACGGAGACCTCGACTCGCCTTTTCTCTTAAACGAAAGAAATTTCTGAAACACTTGGTAGTTTCCCGTCTTCCACCTCTCACGATCTCCACAGCAAGAATTCACACTGGAGTATCGAAGATGCCGCACCATTTTCCTCTAAGCTTCCATCAACCTCTGTGGATTTAAGGTGTTCTCGCAAATTAATTCGTACCACCTTTAACATGGGGCCCATGCTCTTCTATGGAGGAATCCTCTCAACCTAGACGGCGGCGCTTTCGTCGCGGCGCCTGGGCGACATCTAAAGCATGTAGAGTGAACTACAGTGATTGGAGAACGTAGAGGCCAAGAACAATGTTTAAAGGAAATTGTTTTTCTCGAAATATTCCTGGCGCGACTTATCATTCTACGTCTTCCTGAACCCTCTTGTAAAACCTTTGTCATTCCAACCCATCATTTCCTTGCAAAAGATAAAAACAATCAAGAATTCGTAAAAGGGTGGAAGTATATCGAAGCCGAATACAAGGAAGGATAGTTTTGGAACGATGTCTTAGGATTCAGGTCACGTCTTCTATCGTACCGACAGATTACTAGGCATCCTGTTAAATGTGTAAAAACAAAAAAATCAAATCAAGGATGCTGACGGCCACAGCTACCATGAAATAGACAACCCAACATAGACCAAAAATACGTGGAATGTTCGAGATCCAGGGATCCGGACATCTTCGCTGCACGGCAATTCCCAAGAGACCGACCGGCCGATGCGATGAGGCGCCAAGAAGCGGGAGGGAGACATCCATCCTCCGGAATGGAAACTACAGTTGGACCTCCTCTGCCACCGCATCGGATGCTCCATCCGATTACCATGCGCAATGTGCGAATGTACGGCGGTGCGAATTCATTTGCGAAACGCTGTATGCATGTAAAACATCCACGTTGGTGTCTCACGTGTGCGATGAGAGTGCAACGTTGGGCCTCAGCAGGCCTATCCCTATCGGCCCCATATTGGGACTTCGAGGCGTTTGGAAGAGTTCCGTAAGTATCATCATGGAAGTACAGTATTACAGCCTGTATGTATGTTACTGACCTGTATGTTACTGACCTGTATGTTACTGACCTGCGACCCTGCCGGGCAGCTTCATGCGGTCCATTTTCTCTCCGTCTGCCTGGAAGTGCTCCAGTGAGCATTGCCTTCCCGTCGAGTTTCTATCGATTACGCGGGTTCACAACACGTGGTGATTGCGTCCATGACACGCATGTCTCTTTTCTCGCACTGGAATAAGATAGATCAGATTCTTTGGGATATCTCTTTCGTCACCCACGGATGGTCCTCCTTCAAAGGAGCCAGACTCTTTCGACTGTGGATTTGCGCTGGTACTTCTCAGCTCACGAAATGAGATTTTCTAGTCCGACTATCCTTCCTCTAGAAATGCCAGGAGATAGAGAATTACCTTCAGAGAATCGCCCTACTGTTCATCCAAACGTATTGCAGTGTTTTTGGGATCTTCCCCAAAGTTTTCGGTGCGAAAAGATCTGCATGAAAATATATCGGTACCAACATTGATATATGGAAATAGTGCTTTAGGAGCTGCTCATGCGCCATCTCGATTCATTTGTGTGAACCTTGTACGTTCGGGTTCCCGAGCTAGAGGGCTGGTCCGCACTAACGCCGTGTCAACTACATGATTAGCTCGCGAAGTTGGCCCAAGCTCACCAGCTCGCAGCAAACGCAGGCCCAATGCGTTGCCTTAGATCACGAAACGTTCCTCATCGGCTCCAGGTTTAAAGAGACTCCTGATAACCACGTGATCTCGGCAGCCTTTGGAAGCCGGACTTGAAACTGGAGGGAAAGGGTGGAGAAATGCAGGATGGGTTTCCTTCAGCCACTCCCTTCGATTTCACTTGCGTACGTGGGATTGCTGCATGAACCTGGCTCGATTACCGTTTCGCCGCATCTTTAGGCCACATTGTCGCAGGGCAACCGACACGCAGAATGGGTATAGATACATAATAGTCGGCGAGCATTTATATGCGTTTTAAAAAAAAATTCACCCTTCCTTTTGCATATTGGAATAGAGAGCAGGGACACACTTTAAACTCACCTGTTTGGAGTCGACATGCATTACCCATGCCGAAACGGTGAACGATGCAAAAAACACTGGAGACACTGGTTCAGACATCCGCCAGGTACAAAAACGAAATAAAACTATACCGCAGACGAGCCACGCGAACCCGATTCCTCGTTCCGCAGAACCAAGTTTCCACTCTCTCTCTCTCTCTCTCTCTCTCTCTCTCCCTTCAGCCCCGGGCTATTTTCTCCCTGTCCATATTCACGGGGCAGAGTCGTGTTATATTGCACTCGTGTATCGTACGCAGGTGATAAAAAAAAAGACTGGTGTCTAAAAGTGGAAGAAAGCTGCTGCTGCGGTTGGCGCATATATTAGAGCAGCGCTACACGAAATGAAGTATTTCTGGACCGGTCGGAACGGTTTCGCCATGTCCGATGGTCACTGCTCTACGGCGTGCAACATTTTCGGCAAGGCATTTGTCCTTGGAGAAATCCATCCGGAGAGGCAGTGCGTGGTGGGATATTTCAGTCTTGGTTTCACCGAGCTTGCCTGCAAGGGTCTATTCACGACCCGAACAAAAAAGTTTTTTGAGGTAAAATTGGGAAGGTGAAACTGAAGTAAAAGAAAGAAAAAAAGAGGGAAATTCCCCGGTTTCTTTAGATCGGTTTCACCGTCCGAATTTTAGCGCTCCACTCTCATTTAACGCTTTTTTTTACTGGTGATTTACCTCTTTTTTTTTTATAATCGACACCCATATGGGTTATCAGAATTCTATGATCAGGGTGAATTATGTGATCAAAATTCTAAATGCATTTTCACATTAGACTATTTCGAACCAAATAGTCGAAAGCTCACAGACCCTGAGATTACCTCATCCTAATGCCAAAGCGACCGATTCGCATCGCAACAGAAAGAAGATTTTGAAGGAAGAGCCGAACCACCGACACTGTCGGCAGAAAGGGCTCGGGGTTTCACCTTGGTGAAGGATAAACCGTAATTGGAGGTAAGATGACTGTGAATCGCCATTTAAAAGGGTTAATTGGATGCTCATCTTGAATGCGATGAATTTATTGATGTACTTTTTGATCGAGAGGGTTAAGCATTTATCTAGGAGAGCTTCATGAGTCTTGTGCGCAGATGAACGAGCATTCACGAGAACAGGCAGAAATATTTATCTATCTGAGGTTATTTATTTATTCGAGGTTACATATATGAAACACTGAATGCGAAAGTTCTTCGTAGGACTCGGATGTTACCGACCAGAGTTCAGGTTTTAACCTTTTCAGGGTTAAACAGACGAAAAGGTACGGGTGAGGGGAAAACACTATTAGCAAGGGTTATTCTTGTCATGTAAATTTCCTTTTATACCACCAGGGGCCTATTTCTCGAAGCTTACAAGTTCACAAGTCTACAAGTTTACAAGAAATAGCTTGTATTTACAAGTACTGTACTTGTAAATTCTGTTTCTTGAAAATCTTTTAGGAAACGCTTGTATTTTATTACTGCAGGGTCAAAGTTCACAAGTCCACAAGAGAACATGGCACTCACGGAGAGCACATTGGCTGTGCTCACCCTCCTTCGGGAAAAGAAAACTATTCCGTTCAGAGTGCCATCAACCCAACCACAAACGTAGGGCATTCCGGGTCGCACTTGAGTCAACCCAGAGAACTTAGTTGCAATCTCAGCAACATCCGTTGTTGGCCAGTCCACGTGGATTGGGAAAGAAAACTATTCTGTTCAGAGTGCCATCAACGCAACCACAAACGTAGGGCATTCCGGGTCGCACTTGAGTCAACCCATAGAACTTAGTTGCAATCTCAGCAACATCCGTTGTTGGCCAGTCCACGTGAATTGGGAAAAGGGTTGAGTTGATGGCGTTCACAACATCGTGAACGCATCTGTACACAGACGCTTTGGAGACATTGTGCATGTCGGCCACTCCCTGGTACTGCCCTCCATTGCCAGGCCAGTGAAGAGCAATGAGGATCTGATCCATTGGTGCCAGTTCATGACTTCTCGCAGTGGGTCGTTCGAGACGAAGCCGCATACTCAGAAGAAGGTACTCCATATCATTCGGTTTCAATCGAAACCGCTCATGGAAGCAGTAAATATTCAGCAAATCAAATCTAGCTCGTGGCTGAACCACTCGTTGATGAACTACGTGCACATCGCGCACCCTCACATCATACTCAGGATCATCAGAATCGCTAGAAAACATGGCGTTATTTGCAGTTGTGAACAGTTTAACCTACGTCCAGAGACTAGTAAGATTTCTCTGGCGTTTTACAAGTATATGCTCCCTGACTTCTTATTTGAGAAACGTAAACTTGTATTTTGTCCAACAACACTAATAAATTACAAGCGCACACAGTTGTAATTACAAGTGGGATCCTAATTCTTCTAGAAACATAAACTTGTTACTTACAAGACTAATACTTGTAACTTGTACTACTTGTATGCTTCGAGAAACGGGCCCCTCCTGAAGTTGTTGGAGATTTCTTCGTGGTAGACAGTTATTGGTTAGGACATATAAGGTGAAGGAGGGTAGAACATAGGAAAAGGACATTTCCCGTACATCATATTATTTACCAGTAACTTGTTTTTTTATGTATATTTTTTTCCAGGTCAAGCGCAGCTATAACGGATTCTTTCATTGTCTTTCCTAGGCATACGGGCCGATAAATTTCTTATTCTCCTCCCTGTCGACCCAGACGACCTTCGTAGAAGATGTGGCAACTTGCGTCTGCAATGCCGCCACGGATGTCACGTCCACCTCCAGCCGCACCACCATCGTGGGTTGCATGACGAACAACCTCGTCACGACGTGTGTGAGTATGGGTCGGTCACGAGGGTCGTTCTATCGGTCGCGAGGGTCGTTCCATTGGTCGCGTCGAAGTTCCTTCAGAAATTCTTCAATTTCTCATGTACAGGGTGTCTAAAAAAATGGATACACACTTTGATAATAATAATAAATTAATTAAGTATTTCAGAGAGGTACAATGTTCAATGTGTGGAGAAGCAAGGGTTTGAATTGCATGGTTCACTACCATAGATGATCAAAACTTTCATCGTTAGCATCCAGGCACTGTTGACAGTTGCCTGTTGGTGAGGTCTATCAGAACATTGCACATTACCGCACTAGCAATGTTCTGGGAGACCATGCACTGTACCATCGACATCAAACTTATCATGAATCCTTGAAAGTTCAAGTACGTCATGGTGGCATAGTTGCAAGTTCATCTCTCCACCTTCTTTGTACTTTAGATGTGATCTCAGATTTCTAGAATCACTTCAAAATCAATTTGCATTGCTCCAAGGTCAAGTGAGCTTGTGTCATCTGGAGTGACACACTGTCTCGTGGGGAAAAAATTGGCTGATGACACGCGATCATTCCATTACACATTTTTCATCTGTTAGGTACTGTACATGTCACATTAAACATTGTACCTCCCTGAATTATTTAAAACATACTCTTGATTGCATATACTATATATATTGTGTATACATTTTTTTTGAGACACCCTGTATGTTATCATTAATTAAGGCATGAACTGCTAAGATGAAGATTAACTTTGTATGAATTGAGTAACTTCAATCGATTAAATAAAGCTTTTCCATCATTCCAAAACGAGACAGAAGCAGGGTCGAGTGGAATATAAAAAAATAGCCGACGGTGAAATGCGATTTCTCTCCACGCAGCCGCAGACGACCACGACGACCACGACGGCCCCCGTGAAGACCTTCAGCTCCAAGCTGCAGCTTTGGCTCGCCTGGGAGAGGACCAAGTTCTGCCTCCTCCGAAGGAGGCTCCAGCTCGCCTTCGGGTTCGCCTAGTGGCCGGCTTCGATTTCGCCGTCTTGCCGTTGCAGGACGGGGTCGTACTCGTTTTTTTTCCACGATTTTTTCCCACTTTTTTATTTTCCGAAATGCACGATTCATCACCGAAAACGAGTCTGATCATTCCCAGGCCGCTCAGGAAGAATAATTACGGGAATGATTTGGGGACACACATTTTCCTTATTGGATTGAGACGTTCCATGTAGATAAAGTTATATTATATAGGATATACGAGGGCTGTTCAAAAAGTATCCGACGTTTGGCCGGGAAAAATACAATTACTCACCTGGAGGCCTGAAACCCTAATCCCCTTCAAAGTAGTCTCCTTGGGACTGCACATACTTCTCCCAGCGGTCCCGCCATTGCTGGAAGCATTTCTGGACCGCCTCTTTCGGAATGGAGCACAGCTGGGCCGTCACGTTCTTCAAAATGTCTTCTCGTGACACAAATCGGGTCCCTTTCAGCGGCATTTTCAGCTTGGGGAACAGCCAAGTCGGGAGAGTACGGAGCCTGACGAACCGCAGGAGTGCGGTGTTTGGCCAAGAAAATCTGAATTAGATGTGAGGAATGAGCTGGTGCGTTGTCATGATGCAGCTGCCAAGTTCCCGCTGCCCACAGGTCCGGTCTACGAAGGCGACGGAGGACCTCCAGGTAGTACTCTTTGGTAATGTTTTGGCCTCGTGGTGCGTACTCGTGATGCACCACCCCACGGGAGTCAAAGAAAACGGTCAACATCACTTTGACGTTGCTGCGCACCTGCGCACCTGGAGAAAACAATGATTGCCACAGTTCCAGTTGATGACTCATAACTCGAGTATGATGTATTCAATTAAATTTAAATTTCTGCAGTCATACTACGACTTCTTGGCTTTCGATTGGTACTAGTCCCTTGTGAACTGGCCTCCTATTGGAGTTGAAAGTGATAAAGTTTTGTCCCTCACACTCAGGCATACAGAAATGGATTATTATCATTTTATTTAGCACTTTGTGAGCTGCCCTTTGGAAGTCGTCCGTGGGTGTCAGGCCGGACCTCTGACCCTTCACCCAAATCAAGAGATCCTCCTCATAAACCCTCTTCGTGCATTTTGTGCTTAGCCACCTCTCTCTTCATTCCATACCGATGTCCACAGACGAGAGACGAAGTTATTTTTGCAGTTTAACCAGCCGCCAAGCTCCCAGGAAGGAAGTGCCCTAGGATCGCCCGCAGGAGGCTCCCCAGTGCTCCGGCCTGCCAACGCCTCCTGGTGGCTGGCCGCGTTCACACCGAACCACGTGATCTTCGCTTCACCATCCCAATTCGAATGCTTCAATCCAATTCCAACCGACCATCAGAATCGCTTCGTCATCAATTGTATATTGTATTCCACCCCACCTCGTTTCCTCTTTCTGTAAAGGGCATGCAGTGTAAATAAAAAGGTAATTGATGAAAAAAAAATTCAGCGCTGAGAGTTGCCAGCTGAGTAAAGTTGCCTTATTTTTATACGCTTATCGCTTGCGAATGGTCGTTCTTGCCTCCCAAACCCTTTGGGATTTGATTTTAAAGGTCGATATCGTCCCTCTAAATGAGACGTTCCGAACCTTTTCTCTCCTGTTTCTATGATTCAGTAATTGTGTACCAGGTTGATGCCGAGAAAGACATCGTGACTCACTTACGTTGCTTTCCCTTTTCTCCCCTTGGGGAGAAAAAGGAAAGCAAGACGAAGTGCGATCCCGGAGGCTGACATCTACAAGAGCGCGCCGCCGACCCTCGATGCCTCACTCTGGACCGGCTCAAACCTTACTATATCATCCTGCTGCCCCTTTTCAAATAAATCCGGACTTTCACTAACTCTGGGCTATCGCGTTGTGATTCCATTCCGCCAGTAGAGAGACGAACGCCAGGAACCATAACACTATATTGTCGAGCGACAGGCAAAGAGAACTACATGCCTCGTTGATCGCACCTCCACCCACGCCCAATCCACTTTGCTCGTTGCACCTCCACCCACCCCCAACCTTTCCCGCCTTCGAAACGGCTTGGAGGCGGAGACGCGCAGCCTGGGATGCGGGCTGGGAGGGCGCTCGAGGGGGTCGAGCGGGTCGATTCGCCTTGCAGGGGGCGAGGCGTTTCGTCGGCTCTTCAGAGGCACGGAAGGGAATGGTCGCCTTTGAAATTGTCGTGATCTTGTTTATGGACTTCAGAGGCATTAATTATCGAACTCGATAGGGAAATCCTGTGAGGTTTTCAGAGAATTTCTATTGCACCGACCCGCTTCGCCGAAACCCTGGCTAGGCCGTTGATGACTGGTATCTCTTGATTGGATATCCCGACGCTCGTGCGCATGAAATGAGACGAAAGAGCTAAAGTAGAAAGAGATCACGAACAGCTAACGCAAATCCGAAACCAGAAACTCACTGAAATTCCTGGGGATCGCTCGTCGCAGGCACTCGCTCGCGCGTGTTCCTCCTCCGCAACTGCAATGGCTGCCGATTGGTCGTTTCCCGGGTCCCTCCAAAGGGTGGGATGGGGATGGATGACTCGGGAAAGGGACCCGGCGGTCGGACGCATGCCCTAAGTCTCTTTTCGGGAAGCTTTATGAGCGGAATTTGAACCTTAAGCGCGGCAGCTTTGCGTATCTGAGGCGTAAGCGAATCATTCAGCGTGCCTTCATCCTGTCCTGAGCTTTTCCAACGGGTTTCGGCGCTAACGTTTAGCATATTCCCAGGCCTAGGCGTTTGTCAAGGCTTGCGGATGTCAGATTAGTCGTTGTCTGGGATGTCCTTTCGAAGCCTATTCCGATGGGCAGTAGGTTTTTATTACTTTCTACTCGGGAATCATTTTACGTACAGAAATGCCGTTGCTGAGTAACTGCATCATCGGCAATTTCTGTGGGGCCAGAATTCCTTCCCTGCCTTTCATCTGTGTGCCTTTCTGTCATTTAGGTTTATAAGTATCGGCTTATAATTTGCCTTTTGGAATTAATCTCTTTGATGAAAGCGTCTTTTTGCTCCATGTGTGTAGGCAGGCAGACTGGGATGGGTCAAGTCTCCCTCTTTGATTCAGTAGTTGAAAATCTTAGGCCTAGGCTAATCGTCTGTAATGCCATGATGCCCGATGGAAATGATTCTCCCCTTTGGAGAAATCCGAAGAGAGTCTGGCATATCTTCCAGCCACTTGGTCGATCTCAATCTCTTGGTCGATCGAGCTCAATCTTTTTGTCGTTGTGAAGGCATTAGTACTCTTCATTCCCAGAGATGAGGAGAACTAGGGTTACCACCTTTGAATGTAACAAAATATGGACATATGGAAATATGAAAGATGTTTCAGGCATACTGGCATAAGTGGCTCTGCTGCAATACCTATTACCTACAGGTTTAGCTAATTGGCCTACTGATGCCATAAGAGTATGATCTGCTTTAGGCTCACAGGAAGGAGTGGTTTTAGCCACTTATAAGTTTTATTGACTTTTAAAATCTCAGCAAGTTATGGACAGAGTAGTGTCCATATTAGGACTAGCTTGCATCTGAAATAAGTACTGTCCCTGCTAATAATGAAGATGTAGCAACCCTAAACTGAACAAAGAACATCCTTATTAGTAATAGCCACAAGTTGCAAGAAATGAATAGTACCTTAGTTTTAGAGCTTTTTGCCTTATAAGTATTTGTGGGGCTGGTGGATAAGTTAAGAGTGCTTCATGAGCCAGGCTTTAAAGATGAATTTTTCTTAACTATTTTCTGAAATAATTAATGAAATGCAGTTTTTGAAAATTATGATGGCATTCCATGTCCCAATTTCTGAAAATCCACACATATTATTGTCCTAATCATGAAACTGGCTCATGGTTGGAAGGTATGCAATTGAATCCATTATAGAGCATTCCTTGCCAAATTCTATGAGATAGCAAATGCAGCAACAATGGAGGCTACATTTGAAGCTCATGAAGCATTTGCTCTCTTAATGGAGCATTTGTAGAAACAGTTTCATGATGTCTGCATTCCACTCCTGCTTAGTGGTTTTGCCCCCCATTTAATATTATAATGGGGTATTAATACCTCATTAGTATTAGTACCCCATTGGTATTAATTTCATGCCTCTTGAAATTGAAGTAACCCCTTCGATCAAAAGCTCTCGTCAGATCATCGCCTAATTCTGGCTGGTTATTAGTGCTAACATATTGTAATAGTCTTGCCACTTCTTGTGGTATCCATTTCAGCTGAGCAATGGTCATGCCTTAGGTAGAAATAGAATTGTGTCAATTTTGATTACCTTGGTACTCCTTTAACTTTTCTCTCCAGGCCTTGGGGGTACCATCATTTATATGAAGGCATATTAGTCTTAAAATTAAAAAAAGAGGCAGGAATATGCATGTCAGCAGCAACAATGGTTCTACTGGCTGGAGATGATAGATGAGGGAGACTCGTGCAATCATGCCAAGTAGGCCTGTGGAGGGAGTGCGGGCAAGAGAGGGTAAATGCCTGGGTCCTCATGAGAAGAGTAAGTGGGATGGAGAAGCTTCAGCTAAAGGGAAGGGACTTGGTGTGTCTTTGTTCCTTTGTCCTATACATTAGTTTTATTTGTGCTGAGTATGCACTCTACCTCCTTCCGAGTGGTTTACAGTGCTCTCAAAGCAGTGAGTTCTCCGCTTCCTGTTTTCTTATGATCATGGAATTATTCTTGTATCAAGAATAATTATTTATAAGAATAAGAAATATTATTTTATTGTTAGGGGGTATAAAGAGAAATTTTTGCAAAAATCAGTTCATAGAAACATATTTTCAATGCAATATGCATCATCAGTTGGATTTCCAAAGATACCATTTATGGGCTTACAGCTGAGAACACAAAGTAATTTTGTTATAATGATATAATACATCTAATTTTATCATGGCAGGGTTTTATTGTAGTTGTTAAAGAAAAGGTGACTTCCCAAAAGGCATTGGCCAATCAGTGGATAGGAATGGTCCCAGTCAATAATAACCTCATGCAGCCATTCACTTGTAGTTTAATCATATTGCTGAATCTTTGCAGATTTGGATGAAGGCAAGCAAAACAAGGACAATCTAAAGTGGAATTCCTACTACATGGGGCCTTTTCACAACCTCAACCCGCTCTGGCAGACCAAAAGTTGGCTCTCTTTGCTGAAATGAAGTTATTTCAAGTGAGTTTGTAAATGCATGTTTGTAATCCCAGCCTCATGGCTGGGATTCTTCTGGTTGGATTTTCAACTCTTGACGTTCCACATAGACTTCATGAATGTGAAGGAGGTGGGATGTCTCACCTTTGGACCTGTAGGAGTTCATCTAGCTGATCGAAGCAGTGGTGTAATGTTGGAAAAGACCCATGAAATGCATGATGAGAGTATCTCAGAGTTCTCATCCCCCCTCACACACAATTTTTCCATCCTTGCTGTATTTAGAGATTGTAGCCATGGAAATGAAGCAAAGCCCCAGAAGCAAAAGCTTTGAAGGACGACTGCTCCAAGATGTACTCTGATCACATGCACAGCACTGCAGCACTGGGGCCACCATTCCTGGTCTTGGATGTCCAGGATGCTCAAACTTGCAAGCAAGATGCTGCTGTCTTGCAATCATAAGATGAAGAACCTCAGTATCCAACAACCTTTTAGCTCAACTTCCATCTTCTGCAGAAAAAAAATCATTCAGGAAGGTGTACTTTAATGAAGTATGATTCTTTGAGTGAGAGAGATGCATAGTCTAAATGAGTGAATTGAAGCCTGAAGGTGAAGAGCATATGCTGCTTGCAGTTCCATTGCTATATTCTATAACATTGAACTTTCAGAAACTCTGTCTTCAAAGTTAGCCAAATATGTATTTTCTTCATTTTCAAAAGGACTAGGCAGAGCAGTGGGACAAGGAGTCATGAGCCTAATACTATCCAAAGATGCGGATGGGACAAACCTACCAACCTGGACCAACCTTCCTCTGACAGCAATCCTTCAGTGAGTTCATCATTGAAATCAATCCACAGGCTGCAGCTGATTTCTGATGCTGTTTGTGACTGTTCTGTGCTGAAACCCTAGCAGCCTTTAAGGCAAAGACACCAGAGAAGGTGCCTGTATTCATTTCAAACTGTAATGAAAACCCAAAGTCCATAGGAATCAGGTCTGGGGACCAGGAATGCAATGGAATTAAACCTCCCCATCTGATCCCTAAGTTTTGAAACTTTTCATCCTAAAAGATGCATACTATTCCCCAGACCTGACTACTTTGGATTTTTTTCCAGGAACATGTTAAGAACGTTGTGTATGCCGCATGCGCATGAAGCGTGGGTGAATTGCACTCATGCTTTGAGAGAGCATTCTGAATATCTCCCCAATTAGAGGCAGTTCTAGATGAGTTCACTAGAAGGTTGCATACATGTGTTGACAAAGATTGTTGACATGTGAAAGTGTGAGATGTGTGATACGGTGAGCCATAAGCAATTTTTAAAGATAGACTTTCAAATGTTCCATATTATTAATTTTCTGCCTCCCTGTTCCCAAGATATACAAAGAAATGGTTCCAATGCAAACCTTTGTCCTCACGTATAGCATCCAGAGTGTGTTGTGCCGGGAATTGCAATTTATTGTTTGGAAACAGTGATCATTGCTGATGTGGACCGTTGACCATTGGTGACAGTTGTTCCAATTAGGCTACATGTGAATCAAGGAATGCGATACTTCCAGAGGAAACCAATGTGACAGTAGGATTCACAAGTTCATAGGCTACTACCTTAACCATCCTTTCTTTTTTAATAGTAGTTCTAGATTTATGGATTTGATGTTGATCCCATCCATCTACAAGCACCAAAATCTCTCTGGTGGAGTTGGAGACTGGTTGTTATGAGTAAATAGAAATTATTAAATGATTACTTTCTGGCCAGTAAAGAGGGTGTGGCTATTCAAGGATTAGATGGCAGAAATATGAAGCAGTGGTGATGATGTGGTTATGTGTAGATGAATGAAGCATCCATGAGGTTCATATGATGTGTGTGACTCTTACTCGTAATTTTACATGGCATTGAGATAATGGTAAGATGTCTTGAGGTGTCTTCAAGTCCTCTGTTTTTTAATGGTAGATTTTGAAGTCACTAGAGAAGGGTACAGCTCAGAGGGTTATTTGTTTTACATGAATTAATTCTGTAATAGACAATGCGAAGATGATTCCAGTAATTGTCATCTTTTGTACTTCTTCTTTTGTAAGTACTTCTTGTTCCTTCCCTGATGCATCATTACATTGCTATCCATATTCTTATAAATTTGAAGCAACAAATTTATCCCAAAAAGTACCAATTAAGTGAGCCAGAGGTGGCTACATTGCTCTACAGGCTGATCCTTGGCAGAGGTGGTAATTTGACTTCTGGAATTCCAAATCATCCAGTGGACCACTTCCTGGATAATGATGCATCAAATTGTTGTCAGTCCCCTGGCAACCAAGAAGTTGGAGGTTGGAGGAAATGACTGAGTGAGACTTTGGGCATGTGGCCCCCTACCTGATATGGGGGATGAATCAACAGCTCACTTCCTGTGATACAGCTGGCTCTTCTACATAGGGTGATCCTAATGGAGTACTGAAAATCCCCACTTGATGGCGCTCGTGTTCTCCTGTAGCCTCTCGACTCAATTGGAGTAACATCCTGGCAATCTGCTAATATTGCAAAAGTGCTTCCTTCCCCTACCTGCTTTTTAATTTTGACTGATATTTTGAAAAAGTGAAAATTGTGATATTTTGGTGGCAATGTAAGTTTCTTGACATTTTCAAATGTTGAGGCTCTTATGGGAGCTGAGGTGGAAGAAAAAGGAAGGCTAGGAAATGGAAACTTTGGCATATGATTCTTTCATTCTATAAGCTTCTGACTCCTAACTCTAATATTGATGTAAGTCTCTGGGCAATGATGCTTTGTCCTTTAGTGATGTGGGGGAGAGGCTCATGAGTTGTGTTAGTTGTGAACTAATTTTTCCTGGAAGTGGGAGGAGGGTTCTTGCTTAGCATAAAAGGGGGCCCACCACCTATGTGGGACTTGGGGATGTGTTGATCCATTCGGGGGCCAAAAGGTGGAAAGCTGGTAGTTGACAACTGTAGTCAGTGGAGAAGGTTTTGTATAACATGATAATATTAATAATGATATGGGAGTGTGCCCCTATTATCATGCACCTGCTGTCTGTACTTACCATCATATAGGATATAAAGTAATGCTGATTTCATTGTTTCTTGTATGCACTTTTTTGAGAGGTGTTTGAAGTACATGAGATGAATTCCTGGGGTGGCAAGACCTTGGGACATGGGCCTTATGATACACTTCTGATTCTCCAGATTTGACAACAATTGCTTGGTGAGCATCACAAGCCCAATCAAACATATCTGCCGACACACTAAAGCTTAACCCTTTGACTGTTATGATACAGGGGGGATGGCTGATATGTTTTCGTATAAAAATTAGCCCTGCTCATCTAAAAACCATAGTTCATGTAAGAGAATGTCATATCATGATAATTATTGAAGTTAGCAGTTACGTGCATGAATAGCTGTGAAATAACCTAGAAACAGGGAATGTTCCAAGCCTGAGAACATACCCATGCTACCACTGCACAAGCCTGAGTATGTACTCCGGTAAACATCCAAAGGGTTATCACGTTGACGACCAGCCTATTTTTGCTTGTCCGCCGCGTGGTCCCACGCGCATTTTTTTTGGCAAAAAATGCATCCTGCCATCAGGACACATGGTCCCAGAAAACATTTTTTTTCCAAGTTTTTTTAAAATGTTGAATTTTTTGGAATTTTTTTCAGTAAGGACGCATGGTCCCAGAAAACTTTTTTTGCCGAGTTTTTTTAAAATGTTGAATTTTTTGGAATTTTTATCAGTAATTACAAAATCATAATCTTTTGGAACGTTCTCAACAGTCCCATTCATTGAAAAAACATCTGCATCCTGGCATCAGGACGCATTGTCGCCAACGTGCTAACTATGCTTTAGGAAGAGGTGCAGGAAGAGATTTTCACAGAAGTCAACTCTGAGACACTGCAGCAACCATCAGTTGTAGTTTCTCAAAGTGCATCCACTTGTCCACACAATGACATCAGCAACGTGCAGTCAACCTCATGTTGTTAGGCGGTTATGATAGAGCTTGCATTTAGTCTGAATGCTTTGTCATCAGGTGAGCCAGATGCCCTCAATTGTCATGTCTTTGCAATTGATCCTTGGGCAAGCTTAAGAATAAATGAAAGTGGGTCTGAGTGTCATGAGAGCAGTGTGTGTATATCTCTTATACAACTGATATTTATCCATTATGACTGCCTATTGTAATAGAACCACTCATTATGCATGAAGCTAGCAATGCCAATCAGTAACATATTGACCCACTGGTCAAGACAATGAATGATCCTCTTCATGGGAAAGTCAGCTTCCTGTAATCTTTGTAATACTTGAAAGTAGGGCTGTACCAATGTATTGACTAACACCAGTATCAGCTGGTGGTGTTGCACCATTGGCCTATGGTGCCAGTGCTGGTGCCAGTGCCCAAAGGACAGGAAAAGTAGAAAGAAAAGTTACGTGAGGCGTGAAGGCAGCTAGGTGCCAGCCCTCCTGTCTCACTGAAAGCCACTCCTGCCAGCCTCTCCCAGGCAAAAATATCAATTGGATCATGTTACATCTGCATTATAGGAACTGGTAGGGGAAAGTAGTGGCAAAGAGTAGGAAATCATTGCATCTCCATTTACTTTATGCTTTTGCAAGGGATGTGTCACTAAATGCTCTCAACTGCAGCAATGGGTAGCAAGCTAACCACTGACTGCCTCATAGAGAGACAGACAGGCTAGACAGGACCAAAAGTGATCTCAATTGTTTCAAGGAGACCTACTGATAGGTATCACATGGCTTCCAATTAGGCCTATTGGAATTTATAGGCAATTTCTTCCATAGGCTGCAATTGACACCTTGCACCAGCCAATGGTTATGAGGAAAAAATCAACCCACTGGCCACATGTGACCACTGGTACAGCTCTACTTTAAAGAAAACAGAATCTGAGAAATTTTAAAATGTTGTGACATGTTTTATGGGAAATCTTTTATTTTCCTCATTCAATGAAATCCTGCTCTCTTGGAAGTATTATACCTCTTTGCTGATGCAATATAATTGGGGCACATCCCATGGATCCATCTCCATGAACACAAATCTCAGACCAGGCCCTAACCTGAAAAACAAAACAATTCCATGAGTTACCAGACCAAAATTATGGCAAAAATTAATGTGTCAGACTTCAGTATGACATTTGTATATGCCTTCAAAGTAAAGGGTTTTTACCTTGTGATTGGACTTCATTAATGAGCACCTATATGTGTGATCCATGGAGGGATGGATTTATTCCTTCTCATTCCCAAAGCAAGAAGTTGTTCTTGGCTCGATGGCTAGGTCTTCAAGAATTGCATTCTCCTGTTTTTCAATGTGAACCAAATATGCAAAACATCTGAGAAGATATTCTGTAAAACTCATCTCAGCTTATACTTTTGTGGGAGATGTCATTAATACTTGACTGATGATGGCTTTGTCATTTTGTGCTACTTTCTTCATTGTTACTTCTGGATTTTTCCCTATAGGTGGTCAAGGGAAATGGGGATTACACAAGAAGTGGAAGGATATTGACCTAGGCATGGCTTCATTCCTGCAGCTTAAGGAAGTACTGTTACTTGGGGAAGAAGGATTGACAACACATTGGTATCTGCAAAAAGAGAAAACATTGACCATGAAAAATGTAAGATGTCTTGATAGATAAAGGTGTTAAGAGAATATGAGGATCACTCTGTAAACCAATATTTGCGAATTAAACTATTGAAATCAATCTCAAAATTAATGGCTGGCATGTAGTTCTGCTCTCAAAGAAAAGCTACATCAATGAGCTGTCATTTAGGGATAGTTTAATCTCTTTGAATAATGAAATGCCACATTCACCACAGGAAGAAAGTTCCAGGTTAGATAGACTTGAGCAGTACACAGTTGAGGCTTGATGCATTTTGACTGTAGTGAGTATAATGATTGACTGTAGTATAATGATTGATTTTGAGGTTTGTTGCTCAGATGTTTCAGGTTCATGAAGAGTGCACGTGTAGGAAAAATACATGGAATTGTTTCAGAAATCAAGACTGCAGTTTGTTCTTGGTTCTTGCATACCCCAACCAGAGGTCAACATGCCTGTGGAGAATTCAGGGGAAGCATTTCCCAGATGTATCTCAATCGACCCATGAAAACTCTTCAACCCACTGTGAGCTGAGACAATAATCTTTAACAATTGGGCTACTGGTCACAGGTGCAGATTGTAGTTCTCAAGTCCAAGATGCATTTAATCTTCATTGGTCATCTTCTCTCATGCAAATGCCAGCATTTTTCATGAGCTAATGTGAAATTAGGGATTAGTCTTCATGGTTTCATTGTCATTATTTCTTTAAATGATTTCTGCTTCCAGATCAATTGAACTTCTGAATATTCATTAAGTGTGTCACAGTCAAAGAAAGTCCCATCATGTGAGATTGTGAATCCTGTTTTGGAATAATTTTTTGGCTTATGTGATGCTCTTCAGCAAGGATGTGACTGAGTCCCATGAGTAAACCATCCGGCATGGTTTTACAAAGAATGAGGGGAGACAGAGGTGTTGTGGGTCAGATGCTCCCTGTCTCTCACATGTACAGCAATACATGTAGTGAGGTGATGATGGTTCCCTGGATACCCATTGGCATGTAACATTCATGAGTATCTTGCTGAGTCTTGCTCTGTACTGTAGTGTCCTGCCAATGTCTTGAAGTTTTCTTAGGGATTAAATGTGAATTTTGAAGCAGCTATTTAAGTTTTCTATTTTTGCAGTCATGCTGGCAGCTGTTACAACCCATTGTCTGATTGGTAATTTATTGCACTTCCACTGATCTATTCCAAGTCTTATTTGCTCAGCAATGACTTTATGGCCTTTCAGTAAAGTATAAGGGGCACTGGGTAACATGATCTTGAAATAGGATTTCTTTGTTCTATGGCAATCATGAAAAGTATTATGTAAACCAGTGGTGCACAACCTTTTCCCCATGAAGTGTCAAATTGAGATTTTGGCTCATGTCATGTTCATGACACCAGGCCCTTGAACTTGAGCCAAAATAGGCTGCATATAAATATGGATTTTTAGAAACCATAGGCATCCATTGGGCCACAAAAAAGATGTCAGTGGACTATGGGTTGTGCATCACTGGTGTTTACCTATCCTGCAAGCTTGCAGATACACTAGGAAATACTTTCAAGAACAGTTGTCATCGGGCATTATAGCTATCTGAGACGGTAGGGTGAAGCTGTTTTTGTCTTCACTTCAGGCTCACTCCATTTATGCTGAATGCAAGGCTTCTCACTTCTGGAATTCGCTATTGTTTCAATTAGTCAACAACGACTTGTAAAATTCCATGTGTTCGTTGTTATGTTAATGCTGATGTCCAAGAATGCCCCAATTGTTATCCCATCATCACCCTTGTTTGGAGCATTAAACTATTACATGCAGGGCCGGATTAACCCATTTAGGGCCTACTTTAGGCCCTCCATTCCATATTTATTGTTGTAATATGTAACTCATTCTTAGGCCCCTCATAACCTCAATCCGTCCCTGATTGCATGGGAGTAATATCTTTAATTCGAATGAATTATTCAAATCTCGGATAAAAGGGAGATAGATATACAGTTTTGTTCTGCCTCACTACTTTGGTCAGTTGTGCTGTTGTCTTACAGCAAGTTTTATCAGAAAGTGGTCCATATTACCCAGTCTTCCCTGTGTCTGGGACGTACATAGGTACAATAATGATGTGAGGAATAGCACTGATGAGGGTTGTCGAGGTGATGAAATGTTATTGTAGAATGTGCAAAGCAATGCTTCATATCATATATAATTCCAACACTAGTGATTTTGGCAGGGGAGGCATGCAGCACTTGCATTACTGTAACTTGAAAATCTTGGTTCAGAAGTTGAAACATCGCATAGGTGTGCTGATTGTGCAAGTGCTTGGATTCCAACTCAGCCTCGGTTTCACGCTCAATTTTTATTTGATATTAGTGATGCACCAAGATATCTACGTGTGTTTTAAAAGTTTAGGACGGAATGTGAAATGCGAAAATTTGAAAAACGAGTAATACCAGACCTCGTATGTGCCATTAGCACATACTGTACGAGGTCTGACAATTAGGTTCCAGAACTGATTTTTTTGTGAGTCTGTCAATATCGCAAAAATTATTTTCATTCTTTGGACTGATAGATTAGACTGTTGGGTAATGTTGTGTCAGTCCTCATCTAACTAGGATCTTGAATTAGAGTTTGGCTGGCAATTTAGCAACTCAGTGTGTAAAGCGTCTGTCATATTCCCAGAGTGAAGCAATTCTTCATCACATTTTGCCTCAAACCGGTCAATACAGCTGCAGTAATCCATCACACATTGCAAAAGTGTTTCGAAAAGTTCCTTGTTATGCTCCAATAATTTTGAATGACCTTCAAGGACTTTAGCAAGTAGTGAAGACACTCAGATCCACCTCAACCCCAACCATCACCTACCATTCACCCAAGGGATTGGCTGAACCAGTCATTATTTTCAATGTCATTTCTACTGGCTGAAAGCCTTGAAAACTATTGAAGATTCTTGAAGTATGACAAGACAGCTTGTCAAGGCACTTCTTGCAACATTTGATGGATCGCTGCAGCTGTATTCCCCGGATTGAGACAACATGTGATGAAGCATTGCTTCATTCTGGGAATATGATAGACGCCTTACATACTGAGTTGCTAAATTGCCAGCCAAACTCTAATTCAAGATGCTAGTTAGATTAGGACTGATACGACACTGCCCAATAGTCTAATCTATCAGTTCATGGAATCAAAATAATTTTTGCGGTATTGATTGATACGCAAAAAAATCAATCCCGGAACTTTATTGTCAGACCACGTATGTGCTGTGTAATGCATAAGCATCTGCAGTGCAGCCGAATTCGAGTAGCACCATGAAAAACAGCTTCATTTGTACTTCAGCGACGATTACTGATCAGCGTGAGAGGGGTCTGACACCCATCATGGCGTGGAAGAGGTTTGACTGCACCTGGTAAAGGCTTGGGAAGTGCGGAGATGCTGAAGAGGATTCGGTCATCTTGCGAGTCGTAGTCTTCTTCGTCGCACCTTGCTTCCCGACTGATCGTGAGTCTAATGCATGAATTATGAAGTTTCCACACTGTTGAATCCTGTTAAGTTCCTTGGTGATGGCTATATATTTATTTATGTTTTTTTTTCTTCAATTCCTTACATTGAGTTAGAGATCCACGTACAATTGCAGATATTGCATGTAATGCTCAGGTATGACTATCCAAGCCGTCATCACATTCACGTTAAGTTAATTTAGATTGCGGGATATGCAGTATTTCGCATTAACCTCATTGCCAGGGCATGTGCATTAATTAAATTGCAATTTCTGGGCATTTCATGAGGCACGTAAACTCCTTGGATAGGAGCAAAGTTTTCCTCTAGTTCATCTCCTCTTGACTGCCGCGATAATTCTGGATGATCCCCCCCCCCCCCCCCTCCCCCCATGCTAACATCTGCTAAATATCCTTTGATGGGGCTCTTAGATGTTTTGGTTTTGGGCCACCCTGTACTACTGAAGCCTTATGAACGCACACATTCATATATTCATCACTTCCCTTCCTGCATTCAATCATGTAGGAAGGATATACGATTTAAAATCCGTATTTAAAATCCATTAGGAATGATATTCATTAGGTTGACTGGGAACAAAATGATTCCGAAGATCAGAGCAAAACGAGAGTGCTATAATGTTTCATCTCCAGGAACTGCTCTATTCATGAACTTATGCGTGAAAAAGGATAAGTGAACCCTATCAACGAAACAAAAATATATACTCTGATCTTGACTGCAAGGCGCTGTGGAATCGCACTGACTGGGTGGCGACGTTATTGGAAATATGTATATAATATTATTTATAGCTCGGGGGAGAGGAGGGAGGGAAGAGACTTTCGTGGAAGGACAGAGTTTTCATATTCTGAACTTGCAATATCCTTATACATATCATTGCAATGCAACAATTAAGTAAGGAAAATGATAGTGAGGTGTTGCTGGCAAGAATGCATGAAAACGATGTTCTGCCACGTTAGACAGGGAAGAGATACACATGCTTCCAAAAATATTTCAAAACCAAGGAGATCACCTGAGTTTAACTTGACCCGCCTGATAACCTTGACCATCTCCTTTGCCCCATCTGATGAGGTCCCACTTGTAGCACCTTGTTTAATCTCCCTTCTTCCTCTGTCGGCTCTCTTCTCCGATCTCATCCATCAGTTCTATTGCTAAGTTGCGAGAGCCTTTTTAAAAATAATTATATATATTTTTTAAAAGCACTAAAATATAATACACAGAACAAACAAGAGTCCCGGACCGGGAGCGCATCACCAGTCCGACTGGGAATAGCCCTATCAATGCGGATATTTCGCTGAAAATTTAGGAAGGCCTACCCCAATAAAACCTGGACATCTGTGTTTCAAAATTATTATTTTCTAAAGTTTGATTCGCCAAATTTATTGGATGTAATCTTCTATCGATTTCTGACTTTCAATGAAAATTAGACTTCGTGTGTACAAAGGATTATGGGGAAATTAAATTTTTCTGAAAAAAAAACTCTAAATTTTCACTGCTGAGAAAGCTCAACCGGTTGCAGAGTCAAATCATATTGTTGTCAAAGTGTCATGGCAGCTGATCGTCAATCCTTTTTTCTGGCCCTGTGGCATCACCTACTCCAAATATCACTTTAAAAAAAAGTTTTAAAATTACTGCAAGGTTGAATATAAAGAGGCGGTAAAAGTGGGAATCGAGAAAAGCGCGCGCATTTTTAGTGACACGCTCATGCAATTTCATCACATTTTATTCGTTTTCCCAAAATTTGCTGTACTGGATTAGTTATTTCAATTATTGCCCCTGAAAATTGTTTCAAGATGCCTATTTCAAAGAAGGACAGAGCAGCCAATAAAGTACTAAGGAAATCAAAACGCTGGGAGCAAAGGAAAATGTGGAAGAGTTCCCTGATTTAAACTGGAGCATCTCCAGTATCAATTTGCTTTTAGAAAAGATTGATGAAGCAAGCAGCAATGCTCGCAAACTCCCAGCGATAAGTAAATCGCACAATTGATGATTGGAGAAACAGATCGG
Organism: Darwinula stevensoni; assembly: GCA_905338385.1. Taxonomy (NCBI): domain Eukaryota; kingdom Metazoa; phylum Arthropoda; class Ostracoda; order Podocopida; family Darwinulidae; genus Darwinula; species Darwinula stevensoni. The sequence continues at coordinate 29,464 of CAJPEV010001150.1, forward strand.
AAAGTGTTATTGCAAATAGATACGTCCTTGAATATTTGCGAAGATACTGGTAGAGCTTTGATTCTGGATCATTTCAGTTCTATGCAGTGAACATTGAACAGTGCAGAGAGTGCCTCTCGAAAGAATTTAATTTTTGCACAATCCTTCGTCCAAACGTAACCAAATTTAAATGAAAGCCAGAAATAGTTGGAACTTTGCATCCAATAAATTTGGCTTGAAGAATGATGATTTCAAACATTCTGAAAGACTGGGGTCCAGGTTATTATTTGGGCCACCCTGTAGAAACGCCTGATGATATATTGTTTCACTGCTGGGCCTATTCCTAAAATACTTCATGTCCACTTGTAAATATCGTTGCATGAAACTAATAAGGTGCATGAAGACCGGCCTGTCGACCCTTGAGAGGACTAGTCCACCGGCCCTTGAGGGGAAGGGCCCTTATGGCATTTGTCAGAGCTGCCAGACGGCCAGTCCGCCCCTGGTCATGCATTTCTGGGTCTCTCCCTTCTTATTTTGGCTTCTTTTCTTGAAAAGTGGGGGCACGTGCCCCTCCCCCCCCCGACGCTACGCCGCTGATGACCATAACCTTTCTTGAGTAATAAAGTGGATTCAGAATGATGGAAAGAGAGCTATAGATAGAACGATGAGGAGAGAGGTTTTATGAAATACAGAGAGAGGTAGGGGTAATACTCATATTCGAAATTACCATCTGCTTCAGCAAGGGAAGCCATTGACAATGGAAAGTTTGACATGACACTGCAAACCATGTCGAGACGGATGTGCTGAACTTTTGTGGCTGACGATGTGCTCAGTTCAAGGGACTGGTTGGATGATAGTGAATGAGTGATTTCAGAAGCACCCACAACCAGTCTGTCGGATTGAAACTTGGAGATCAGGGATAAGGCCATGAGGTGTTGCGAAGAACAGGTTCGCTTCACGATGGGTATGGGGAAGAGTGCCGTCATGATGGATGATGATCAGATCCATACACTTTCTCGTTAGAAGTTCGAGAATTGCAAAAGTTCAAAACGTTTAAGTACAGTACGCGTCAAAATTAACGTACCAGGGTTATCTCTTATTCAACGAGAGATGTAGGAAAACCTTTTATATAAACAGAAAGTATATACAGAGCCCTGATATCAATACAGAATATAATCGCCCTGCGCTTCGACTACGGCACGTAATCGGCCCGGCATCTAGTCTGCAAATATTTGGGCAAATTCTTCACTCAGATTCTCCCACTCCTCCTTAATTACTGCTCTTAAAGTCTTGATCGTTCTGGGGCGCCGATTCGCCACTTTACCCGTCAAGAGAGCCCACACACTCTTCATGTGGTTGAGGCCGGGAAGACCGGGCCGTTGGCGACGGCCAGTCCAAATGGAACACCCCATTCTCATCCCTCCAGTTGGTCGCCTGCTTTGAGGTGTGCTTCGGATCATTGTCCTCCTGCAGCACCCAAGTCTTCATTGAATCGGGAAACATAGTCGCTGCAGAAGGCAAGAGGGCACGCTCATAAATGGTCTTCAGCAGATGCGCATCCAGGTTCTGGGTGAAGGTGCAGATGTTCCCAATCCCTCCAGCATAGTGGCAGCCCCGATCATGCACCTTACCCAGGTGTTTGACAGTCGAGCGACCACTCATTTCCCTCCACCATTCCCATCTCTCGATATATTTTAAGCCAACCGGTCTTCGCTGGCTTTGAGATCTTTTTGTACTTTGCGATGACGCAGAGGACAGCTTTTGACGCAAGGGACGAGTGACATGAAATTAATCTCGTCGCGATTCTTCGTTGAAAGTAGCATTTTTCCTCACGCCGATGAAAAACAGCTGCATAACGGGGATGTAATGAACCTGAGTCACCTATTTTTTAGGCGGATCAGCACTCATGGGCAGTTGTCCTATGCAAAACGTTTGAGCCGCGTAGGTTCCCTATCTTTCGAGAGAGCTCTGGTACATTAATTTTGACTACCACTGTAGCTCGTGTCATTGACGATCACTGTGAAATCAAATTGGATCAGGTTTCTCAATGAAGTAGGGATCAATCATGAAGTCCGCTGTGAAACCACGGCAGTAACTTTTGGTGTTATGCAATCAGGCTTGGGTCATACCATGAGGTCAGCTCACGAGAGGAACTTTTTCGTGTTCGCGATGTCACGAGGCTAGTTGATAAGTCACATTGTTAATTTTGTGCAGCAAATTGTATCAATGGCACCTCATGCACTTTATGAGTCAGTTTGTGACATGTGAGAGGTAACACTGCGTATCCAGATTAGGGAAGGTCACATGAGTCATTCGCCATCGTCGTGAAAAGCACTGACATTAGGTTCATTGCGACATTCCATTGGACCATTCGCCGAGTGTGAAAAAACGCATAGCGTATGTCAGGTCAGCGGCAGAAATAATGCCTCTGCTGATTATCATTGTGAAAAAAATAATCAAGAAACCCATAGGACCGCCCACTGTGGTAGTGCTTTGTAATCTCGTGCGCAAGTTTCAGGCAACGGGAAGTGTAATCGAAGTTGCCTACTGTAACCTAACGTTATTTTTTCAAACCCTTCTCGTCACACATCACAGTGTGGTCAAGTCGAACATGTGTTATCATAACACCCCTCTCTCTCTCACATAACCTCTCCCTGTTGCTCTCTTTCCGTTGTTCTGAATCCATTGTAGCATCCACGGAAAATAATGCTACTCACACCTCTTCAGGAACTCATAAGCCAGTTGGAGTTCATTCCGGAATGTCGAAGTTACCTCAATGTCAAAATCAAGTCCAAGTGATCCAAGGTGATTTTGAATGACCGAAATTGACAAAACTCTAGCCTAATTATCCTAGGGATATCAGCGTAATTATCCAAGATTACTAAAATTGATCTGAGTGCCTTTAGTTACCCAAGTGGTACATGCCCAATCATACAGGGTGACTCAAAAGTCCTTGGACACCTATTGAAAAAACCGTTGGACAAGTGATAGCCAGGTGATTTTTTGAGTGAAGCAGCATCTACTACAGATCTAATTGCCTTCCAAGTTTCAGGTCGAAAGCTCTTGATATGGTTCCCAAACATCAATGTGATTTTTCAAAACAAGAGTGGTCTTCCAGCAAGCAGGATCTCAAAGCTCACCAAAACCCCTCGATCTACAGCATTATTCGGCGATACAATGAGCTTGGATCAGCAGCAGATAGCCAAAGAAGTGGACGTCCTTCCGTGTTCCAGGATAAGAAGCTCCAGAAACGAGTCAAGCAAATGCTATCCCGAAATCCAGAGCATTCTGGAAGAAAACTTGCGCAAACCTTGAGTGTGGACAAAGAGATCTTGCGAAGATACATCAGGGGAAAGCTCTGCATGAAGCCTTAAAAAAAAAAAACAAAAGGTGCAGCTGCTTACAGAGATCAACAAGAAGAAACAAGTTTAAAGGTCCCGCCAGTTGCTCAAACGGTTTAACCAGTCCTCATTCCAAAGGATTGTTTTTTTCTGACAAAAATATTTTAACTGTAGAGCAAGCTTACAACCCCCAAAACAATCGCCTCTGGGGTAAAAAGCTTTCCTCTTTCAAGTCTCACCAGCGATATCATCATCATCGAGTTCATCATCGAGTTCAAAATCATCGAGTTCAAAAACCAGGTAGTGTGATGGTGTGGGGTGGTGTTTGTGCTTCTGGCAAAACTCTCCTGCATTTTGTGCAGCCTCAGGCCAAGATTAATGCCAGCTACTAACAAGAGTGTGTTGAAGAAGGTGCTACTCCCCTGGACTCAAGAACATTTTAAATCCCAGCCTTGGACATTCCAGCAGGACTCAGCACCAGCTCACAGGGCAAAATCCACCATCGACTTCTGCAGAACTCACTCTCCAGACTTGATTTCCCAGATCTTGATTTCCCCAGAAGAATGGCCTGCTAGTAGTCCTGATTTGAATCCATTGGATTACAGTGTGTGGTCCTACTTGCAGGCCAAAGTCTCCTGCAAGCCACACAAGAGTATCAATAGCTTGAAGCTTAAACGTCTGAAGCAGGTTATTGCCTCAAATGGTGATATTTTTGAAACCATAAAAACATGGTTGGTTTAGTTTTTTTGTGGTCTTTGCACTGGTCAAATCAGAAATTAAATTGGTCTTCATTAGAGAATGCTACACTTGATTAAAGGTGTCCAAGGACTTCTGAGTCACCCTGTATGCAGTGACCCATGACGACCTATGGTGACCCATAGAGACCCATGACGATTCACAGTGTCCCATGGTGACCCATGATGACCAAAGGACCCACCTTGAATTTATTAATTCCAGAGTAACCCAAGTTGATATTAAGTGACCCGAAATGACCCCACGACTAAACGTGTGCGCCATTATTCTAAAATGACTCATTAGTCAGGTTAACTCTTAATAAGTGTCCGAGTGACCAAGTCTGTACCAAATTAGCCGACGGTGAACCAGATTGATGCAAAATGATCCAGAGTGACCGAAGTGTATACATTGACACATTTTAATATTGATTATCCTAGTATGAGAGCGGTTTAGAGCGGAATTTTTCCATATTAATGTACCCCACGTTCAGGAATGCACGACATGCATCGACTTGAAGCTTAAGACCTACTGATCAAGTTTTGGCCTGTCGTCCTCAATTCCGAGTGCGCGGAGGCAAGATGGCGGACGAATTTAGAAATGGCTACTCCCGCCTGAACATCGAAATAGTGATTAACCTATTGTCACATGACGGTGTGTCTGGTGTCTAAATAGGGACGTTTTAGGTCAAGGAACCTAGTTTTGATTGGTAATCTTTGCTTGAATGCGTCAAATCACGTATCTCGAGTAAATATGGAAATGGCCATCACTTCTGCCTCCAAAGTGTCAAGAGAGAGGAATGTAGTCAGAGGAGTGTGTGTTTTGTGCCTAAATGAGGTTATATAGTGTCGAAGAGTTCAGTCCTTATATGCAAAGTACCAAATGTTGCAACAATAAGCAATATGGCAGCATATTTTCAAAATGTGAACCAGAATAAGTTCAACCTGTATTCAATTCTCCCTCTGAACCCAATATCTTTACTTTTCAAAAATAATGTTACGTATTTACTCGTAATAATGTGATCAGACATTATTCATTTGTATGTCAATTATACTTAATTGAAAAGGTAAAAGTTCTACATTTTAGTGCCGAACATGTGCATATGCATTAAGCATAGCACACGTCCTTAATTCCGTTAATTTTTTTGTTGGCTTGCATCAGTATCTTGTACTTTTTGAGTCATTCAGCTGTCGCAGGCTTCAGCATCCTTGCATAAACATTCTTCCTTACAATTCAGACCATTGCTCATACAGCTGCAGTTGCCAGTACAATGATTTCTGCCGCGACACGAGCACAAGAGGCCGTCCAACATTTCTGCTGCAACCTCAAAGAATTTAGGCTTCCAACTCTCACCCTCTTTCTGGCATCCATCGTCCTTCTGGGGATTGAATGTCTGGATAAGCAATGTGTGCTTACATACTAAGGAAAGCTTGATACGAGGCGCGGTTCATATGTTCCCTTACGAAAATTCCCCTTGTAGTCCACCGGGGGACTATCCAAATCCTCCCGGGGATCCGCATGTGGACTGACAGCCATGTGGAATAGTGTGGACTTAATGTGGACTGATGTGGACAAGTCCACAGAGGGGACTAATGTGGACATGAGAGTATTCCCGTGTGGACTCTATGTGGATCCTCTTAATCCACATGCGGACCACATGTGGATTAAGAGGATCCACTTATGGTCCACATGTGTACTTTGTAATTCTACGAAGTTGTCCAGTGTTCAACATGGGTGATGTGATGTCGGATGGTATAATTCATGCAAGTTAAGGTAGTTGGCCCTGTACGAAGCACACTTGACCTGAGGTATCCCCACAACCAGAAATCAAGTGGAGTTGGATCTGGAGTTCGTGGTGACCACGAATGAGGAAAATGTCTGCTAATGATGCGATCTGGCTAAAAGCTCTCGTCAGCAGTGCTTTCACATCCCGTGCAATGTGTGGGGTAGGCCCAGTCTTATAGTACCAGAGATGTAACAGCCTATTCCAATGTGGTGATCAGTGGAGCCTTCTCGTTGAAATTAACGTTGACCACAGAAACGTTTCCCCTTGGTCTTTGAGACCAAGGGGAACACGTTTCTGTGTGTAAACCAAAAATTGTTGTTATGCGATGAATAGTATTCAAGATGAAGATGCTTGAACACCTCAATAAACTTTAAAAGAACCCTGTACTAGGGAGTTTGGAATCCACGATTTAAAAATATGCTCTCATTGAGGATCGTTGCAGTATATATTACTTTCCATGTAATGACTGAACTCTTCGGCATGGTATTCCCTCATTTTGGCACAAAACACACCGTGTGCGAATTCCGCTCTATTGGCATTTTGGAGACAGGAGTGGTGGCCATTTCCAAATTGACTAGTTAAGTAATTTGACGCTTTCAAGCAAAGTTTACCTATCAAAACTAGGTTCCCTGGCCTAAATGTTTCTAGACAACAGACACCGTTATGTGACAATAGGTCAATGACTAGTTAAATGTTCAGGCGGCAGTAGCCATTTCTAAATTTGATCGCCATCGTTCCTCCGCGCACTCGGAATTGAGGACGACAAGGAGAAACTTGTTCAGTAGGTCGTAAACTTCAAATTGATGCATGTTGCGCATTTCTGTACGTACGATTCAACTTCGAAAATATGGTTCCTTAGGTTCGCCGCTCCCCTATAAAAAACATCATTTGTATGATTGTTGACTGTTTTCCAAATTGACCTAAATGCAACCTGAGAGTAGCAATCATGGAGGTACCCAAGTTTACAAAAATTAACCCTCACAGTCGCTTTGGGTCACTTGGACCCAATTTTTAAGCTAACCCATTCGTTCTCAAACAAGCTCTATCCCATTTTATCGACTCTTCCGAATGGAAGAGCCAGTACATCGGCACCTTGGGATTTTAAGGGTTTAGAGAATTTGGGCATTTCAGTATTGGCTTAAATTGGCTCGTGAGTTCCAGGCAGTCTAGGCTGTAAGTGATACTAATGTTATTCCGTTTGGATCCAGACTTTCGTTTGGATTTACATTTCTGTATGCAGGAACATTCTCGATTGGAAATTTCTGGAGTGAGTTCAAAATCCCTTCCCTGAAAAAAACTTCGAATTGGTTGCAGTGGATAATGTACAGTATAAGTACAGAATAGTAATGGAGTACAATCGACCCTAGTTTCCATTTTTGACGTTAAGTCCCTGGTGACTATTCATGCGGGTAATGTCCTAGCTATGTAGTCATCAGTGCAGATCTAAGAAAGACTCTTAGTTTTGGGCCACCCTGTAGGGTGGCCCAAAAAAGGCACACTTTTCAGTGCGCATTTTAGGTGGGATGCTTCAAAGGAAATTTTTGCCGGTTACATGTAATGGAAAGAAGAAAGATTAGCTACAAAATTTTTTTTTTAGCTTGAAATATCTTAAATGGTGACTTAAAAAAACGATTGAATTTCATTTGCGAAAAATCGGCGTTGCGCTCGCCGATTGAACCCAGCATACCCTTGACGACCCAACACTCACGAGACGGGAAAGGGAAACGCTGACTTCAGCAGACGTGGTGAGGATAATTGCATGTACCTCCTGCCCCAAGCGAACCCCCGTGCGCAACGCAGATTTTCGAGTGTCTCTTGGTGGACATAGAACAATATAGTGCTCAAAATTCTGGATCTTTGGTACTTATAAGAAACTGTTTTGATGAATTTTTAAAATGTCCCTATATCAAAATCAATCTGGGGCACAAGAGAATAGATTAGGAGAATAGATTTGGATTAATGTTGTGTAAATGAGTTTCATCATCTTTTGTCTGAATATCAAGTTTGATTATTTTTATATTCTTGTATTTTTGAACGGTTGTACTTAGTTGTATTAAAAAAATGAAGGAGCATTAAAACATTCGCTATACGAACAATTATTCAATATGTATTTATTTAGAATTTATTTCAATTATTTAGAAAATAAAGTAACACTTTTTAGTGTTACTTTATTTATATAGAAAAAGTGTTAATTTTCCCTATGTATGGAGACTTTTGGACCACCCTGTATTAAGATAATAACAGGAAAGTGTGCTGCTATATATGGGAATGCCAATTGATTTAATCGGGTTCATCAGCGCTTCAAACGTCGCATTCAATTCTGTATTAATTCAACGGAAGAACATTTGGAACTTCATTATTTTTTTATATGCAATATTAGGCCGGTAGACCCAATTTCTCCTCATAACCAGCGGCAGGTGCCAATTATGGCATGTAAATAACATCCGTTATAAACACAAATAGGCCTAATAGGAAGCCATGTGATGCTTATCAGTAGGCCTCCTAGTATTGATAGAGATCACTTTTGGTCTGTCCAACCTGTCTGTCTCTCAATGCTTCTTAGTGGTTAGCTTGCTACACATTGCTGCAGCTGAGAGCTTTTAGTGACACATCCCTTGCTAAAGCATAACGTAAATGGAGACGGAATGATTTCACGTTCTTTACCACTACTTTGCTCCTCCGTTTCATAAATGCGACTGTAGGGTCATTCCATCTCAACTCAGCCAGTGGCCGGAGCTTGACCCCATCCGATATTGACAAAAAATAGCTGTGCCCAATGTGACAATACAACATTTTGGCTTCAGGTATGGAGCCGTTTCAGTTTAATAATCCAATAAATTTTGTGAGATTTCGAAAAAGAAGCACCTCTTCATGCTCATTTCGGCTGAAAACTTTATAGCGTAAAACGAATGCAGCATATCCCATTGTCATTTAAAAATTGTTCTTTCGATGTTTTTCATGTATTTTTTTCCTCAAGGCGATACTGAATTAGATAAACCTATGTGTCACTCTGTGTCGTGTTCGCAGATGTCGAGCGTCATTAAAACTGTCCGAATCCGTGCAAATTCGTATTCATCGAACTCAGTCTCAGTATTGAAGATATATGAAAGAGGTATCTTCAAAATGCCGTCCTTACAGAAATTGTCGCTCTTTGGCTCGTGTTCTCGGATAGCGTGCGTCTTTAAAATTGTCCAAACCCTTGCAAATTCGTATTTATGCAACTCAGCTTCAATTTTTAAGCTATATGAACTCGGTTTCGTGAAATTCAATTGAAAAGAATAAAAGGCGCTCTTTGTCTCGTGTTCGCGGATGGCGAGTGTCTTTAAAACTTTCCGAACTCTCTGAATCACTGCATAATCGTGTATATCCAACTCAGATTAAGTGTTGAAGCTGTATGAAATCGCTTTCGTGGAAATCGCCTTTTTAGTAAAAGTGTCGCTCTTTGTGTCGTTTTCGCAGATGCCGAGCGTCTTTTGTACTTTCGGAATCCGTGCAAATTCGTATTTATCCAAAACTCATTCAGAGTTGAAGCTCTATGAACTCGGTTTTACGGAAATCGTATATTATGTAAAAGTGTCGTTTTTAGTTTCATGTTCGCGGATGGCGAGCTACTTCAAAACTGTCGGAATCCGTGTAATTTCGTACTTATTAAACTCAGAATCGGTGTTGGAGCTGTATCAACTCCGTTTTATGGAATAAAAGTAAGTATACGCATAGTAAGTAAAAGAGTCGCTCTTTGTGTCGTGTTCGCGGATGGCGATCGTCTTCAAAATTGTCGAAATCCTTGCAAGTTCGTATTTTCCGAACTGGCATTCAGTGTTGAATGTATATGAACACGGTTTCGAGGACATCGCATAGGAAGTAAAAGTGTCGCTCTTTGTGTCGTGATCGCGGATGGCGAGCATCTTCAAAACTGTTTGAATCCCTATATATTCCCACTTATCCAACTCAAATTCAGTGTTCAAGCCCGACGACCTCGGATTGTGGAATTCGCATGGTAAGTAAAATTCTCCCTTTAGTGCCATGTTCGCGGATGCCGAGCGTCTTCAAAACTGTCGGAATCCGTGCAAATTCGTTCATATCCAACTCAGATTCAGTGTTGGAGCTGTATGAACACGTTTTTGTGGATATCGCCTTTTAGTAAAGTTGTTCTTCGTGTCGTGATCGCCGATGGCGAGCGTCTTCAAAACTGTCGGAATCCGTGCAAATTCGTACACTTCCAACTCAGTTTCAGTGTTGAAGCTGTATGAACACATTTTTGTGGATATCGCCTTTTTAGTAAAGGTGTCGCTCTTTGTGTCGTGATCGCGGATGGCGAGCGTCTTCAAAACTGTCGGAATCCGTGCAAATACGTTCTTGTCCAACTCAGATTCAGTGATTAAGCGCAATGAACCCGGTTTTTGTGGATATCGCATGGTAAGTAAAATTGTCGTTCTTCGTTTCGTGATCGCGGATGGCGAACGTCATCAAAACTGTAGGAATCCCTGTATATTCGCACTGATCCAACTCAGATTCAGTTTTGAATCTGTATGAACATGGTTTTATGGAAATCACATGGTAAGTAAAAATTTCGCTCTTCGTGTCGGGTTCGCCGATGGCGAGCGTCTTCAAAACTGTCGGAATCCGTGCAAATTCGTTCATATCCAACTCAGATTCAGTGTTGAAGCTGTATGAACACGTTTTTGTGGATATCGCCTTTTTAGTAAAGTTGTCGCTCTTTGTGTCGTGATCGCGGATGCCGAGCGTCTTCAAAACTGTCGGAATCCGTGCAAATTCGTTCATATCCAACTCAGATTCAGTGTTGGAGCTCTATGAACTCAGTTTTATGGAAATCGCCTTTTTAGTAAAGTTGTCGCTCTTTGTGTCGTGATCGCGGATGGCGAGCGTCTTCAAAACTGTCGGAATCCCTGCAAATTCGTTCTTGTCCAACTCAGATTCAGTGATTAAGCGCAATGAACCCGGTTTTATGGAAATCGCATGGTAAGTAAAAGTGTCGTTCTTCGTGTCGTGTTCGTCGATGGCGAGCGTCTCCAAAACTGTCGGAATCCGTGCAAATTCGTACTCTTCCAATTCAGATTCAGTGTTGAAACTGTATGAACACGGTTTTGTGGATATGGCGTTTTTAGGAAAGGTGACGCTCTTTGTGTCGTAATCGCCGATGACGAGCGTCTTCAAACTTGTCTAAATCCGTGCAAGTTCCTTCTTGTCCAACTCAAATTCAGTGTTGGAGCTCTATGAACTCAGTTTTATGGAAATCGCATGGTAAGTAAAAGCTCTTCGTGTCGTGTTCGTCGATGGCGAGCGTCTCCAAAACTGACGGAATCCGTGCAAGTTCGTTAATATCCAACTCAGATTCAGTGTTGAAGCTGTATGAATTTGTTTTTGTGGATATCGCATGGTAAGTAAAAGTGTCGTTCTTAGTGTCATATTCGCCGATGCCAAGCGTCTTCAAAACTGTCGGAATCCGTGCAAATTCGTTCTTATCCAACTCAGATTCAGTATTGAAACTGTATGAACACGGTTTTGTGGATATGGCGTTTTAAGTAAAGGTGACGCTCTTTGTGTCGTGATCGCCGGTGACGAGCGTCTTCAAACCTGTCTAAATCCGTGCAAGTTCCTTCTTGTCCAACTCAGATTCAGTGTTGGAGCTCTATGAACTCAGTCTTATGGAAATCGCATGGTAAGTAAAAGCTCTTCGTGTCGTGTTCGTCGATGGCGAGCGTCTTCAAAACTGTCGGAATCCGTGCAAATTCGTACACTTCCAACTCAGTTTCAGTGTTGAAGCTGTATGAACACATTTTTGTGGATATCGCATGGTAAGTAAAAGTGTCGTTCTTAGTGTCATGTTCGCGGATGGCGAGTGTCTTCAAAACTGTCGGAATCCGTGCAAATTCGTTCATATCCAACTCAGATTCAGTGTTGAAGCTGTATGAACATGGTTTTATGGAAATCACATGGTAAGTAAAAGTGTCGTTCTTTGTGTAATGTTCGCGGATGGCGAGCGTCTTCAAAACTGTCGGAATCCGTGCAAATTCGCTCTTATCCAACTCAGATTCAGTATTGAAAATGTATGAACACGGTTTTGTGGATTTCGCCTTTTTTAGTGAAGTTGTCGCTCTTTGTGTCGTGATCGCGGATGGCGAGCGTCTTCAAAACTGTCGGAATCCTTGCACAAAACTGTCGGAATCCGTGCAAATTCGTTCTTATCCAACTCAGTTTCAGTGTAGAAGCTGTATGAACACGTTTTTGTGGATATCGCCTTTTTAGTAAAGTTGTCGTTCTTCGTGTCGTCATCGCCGATGGCGAGCGTCTTCAAAACGGTCGGAATCCTTCAAATTCGTATTTTCCGAACTGGCATTCAATGTGGAAGCTTTATGAATTTGTTTTTGTGGATATCGCATGGTAAGTAAAAGTGTCGTTCTTAGTGTCATGTTCGCGGATGGCGAGCGTCTTCAAAACTGTCGGAATCCGTGCAAATTCGTTCATATCCAATTCAGATTCAGTGTTGGAGCTCCATGAACTCAGTTTTATGGAAATCGCCTTTTTAGGAAGTTGTCGCTCTTTGTGTAATGTTCGCGGATGGCGAGCGTCTTCAAAACTGTCGGAATCCGTGCAAATTCGTATCTTCCAAATCAGATTCAGTGTAGAAGCTGTATGAACATGGTTTTATGGAAATCACATGGTAAGTAAAAGTGTCGTTCTTTGTGTAATGTTCGCGGATGGCGAGCGTCTTCAAAACTGTCGGAATCCGTGCAAATTCGCTCTCATCCAACTCAGATTCAGTGTTGAAGCTGTATGAACACGTTTTTGTGGATATCGCCTTTTTAGTAAAGTTGTCGTTCTTCGTGTCGTGATCGCCGATGGCGAGCGTCTTCAAAACGGTCGGATTCCTTCAAATTCGTATTTTCCGAACAGGCATTCAATGTGGAAGCTGTATGAACATGGTTTTATGGAAATCACATGGTAAGTAAAAATTTCGCTCTTCGTGTCGTGTTCGCCGATGGCGAGCGTCTTCAAAACTGTCGGAATCCGTGCAAATTCGTTCTTATCCAACTCAGATTCAGTGTTGATGCTGTATGAACACGTTTTTGTGGATATCGCCTTTTTAGTAAAGTTGTCGCTCTTCGTGTCGTGATCGCGGATGGCGAGGGTCTTCAAAACTGTCGGAATCCGTGCAAATTGGTTCATATCCAATTCAGATTCAGTGTTGGAGCTCTATGAACTCAGTTTTATGGAAATCGCCTTTTTAGTAAAGTTGTCGCTCTTTGTGTCGTGATCGCGGATGGCGAGCGTCTTCAAAACTGTCGGAATCCGTGCAAATTCGTTCTTATCCAATTCAGATTCAGTGTTGGAGGTCTATGAACACGTTTTTGTGGATATCGCCTTTTTAGTAAAGTTGTCGTTCTTCGTGTCGTGATCGCGGATGGCGAGCGTCTTCAAAACGGTCGGATTCCTTCAAATTCGTATTTTCCGAACTGGCATTCAATGTGAAAGCTTTATGAATTTGTTTTTGTGGATTTCGCATGGTAAGTAAAAGTGTCGTTCTTAGTGTCATGTTCGCGAATGGCGAGCGTCTTCAAAACTGTCGGAATCCGTGCAAATTCGTTCATATCCAATTCAGATTCAGTGTTGGAGGTCTATGAACACGTTTTTGTGGATATCGCCTTTTTAGTAAAGTTGTCGTTCTTCGTGTCGTGATCGCCGATGGCGAGCGTCTTCAAAACTGTCGGAATCCGTGCAAATTCGTTCTTGTCCAACTCAGATTCAGTGTTTAAGCGCAATGAACCCGGTTTTTGTGGATATCGCCTGGTTAGTAAAAATGTCGTTCTTCGTGTCGTGATCGCGGATGGCGAGCGTCATCAAAACTGTAGGAATCCCTGTATATTCGCACTGATCCAACTCAGATTCAGTTTTGAATCTGTATGAACACGGTTTTATGGAAATCGCATGGTAAGTAAAAATTTCGTTCTTCGTGTCGTGTTCGTCGATGCCGAGCGTCTTCAAAACTGTCGGAATCCGTGCAAATTCGCTCATATCCAACTCAGATTCAGTGTTGAAGCTGTATGAACTCGTTTTTGTGGATATCGCATGGTAAGTAAAAGTGTCGTTCTTTGTGTAATGTTCGCGGATGGCGAACGTCTTCAAAACTGTCGGAATCCGTGCAAATTCGTTCATATCCAACTCAGATTCAGTGTTGATGCTGAATGAACTCGTTTTTGTGGATATCGCATGGTAAGTAAAAGGTGTCGTTCTTAGTGTCGTGATCGCGGATGGCGAACGTCTTCAAAACTGTCGGAATCCGTTCAAATTCCTACTCTTCCAACTCAGATTCAGTGTTGAAGCTGTATGAACTTGTTTTTGTGGATATCGCATGGTAAGTAAAAGTGTCGTTCTTAGTGTCGTGATCACGGATGGCGAGCATCTTTAAAACTCAAGTAATCCGTGTAAATTCGTTCATATACAACTCAGATTCAGTGTTGAAGCTGTATGAACCCCTTTTTTGTGGATATCACCTTTTTAGTAAAGTTGTCGCTCTTTTTGTCGTGATCGCGGATGCCGAGCGTCTTCAAAACTGTCGGAATCCGTGCACATTCGTTCATATCCAACTCAGATTCAATGTTGGAGCTCTATGAACTCAGTTTCATGGAAATCGCCTTTTTAGTAAAGTTGTCGCTCTTTGTGTCGTGATCGTGGATGGCGAGTGTCTTCAAAACTGTCGGAATCCGTGCAAATTCCTACTCTTCCAACTCAGATTCAGTGTTGAAGCTGTATGAACTCGTTTTTGTGGATATCGCATGGTAAGTAAAAGTGTCGTTCTTAGTGTCATGTTCGCGGATGGCGAGCGTCTTCAAAACTGTCGGAATCCGTCCAAATTCGTTCATATCCAACTTAGATTCAGTGTTGATACTGTATGAACTCGTTTTTGTGGATATCGCATGGTAAGTAAAAGTGTCGTTCTTAGTGTCATATTCGCCGATGGCGAGCGTCTTCAAAACTGTCGGAATCCGTGCAAATTCGCTCTTATCCAACTCAGATTCAGTATTGAAACTGTATGAACACGGTTTTGTGGATATCGCCTTTTTATTAAAGTTGTCGCTCGTTGTGTCGTGATCGCGGTTGGCGAACGTCTTCAGAACTGTCGGAATCCGTGCAAATTCCTACTCTTCCAACTCAGATTCAGTGTTGAAGCTGTATGAACTTGTTTTTGTGGATATCGCATGGTAAGTAAAAGTGTCGTTCTTAGTGCCATGTTCGCGGATGGCGAGCGTCTTCAAAACTGTCGGAATCCGTGCAGATTCGTTCATATCCAACTCAGATTCAGTGTTGATGCTGTATGAACTCGTTTTTGTGGATATCGCATGGTAAGTAAAAGTGTCGTTCTTAGTGTCATGTTCGCGGATGGCGGGCGTCTTCAAAACTGTCGGAATCCCTGTATTTTTGCACTGATCCAACTCAGATTCAGTTTTGAAGCTGTATGAACATGGTTTTATGGAAATCGCATGGTAAGTAAAAGTTTCGCTCTTCGTGTCGTGTTCGCCGATGGCGAGCGTCTTCAAAACTGTCGGAATCCGTGCAAATTCCTACTCATCCAACTCAGATTCAGTGTTGAAGCTTGTTGAAATCGTTTTCTTCAAAATACTGCACTTCATGAAAGTTTCACTTTCTTTTTCTCTCATTTTCAGCCTGGAAGGAAAGTTAGAACTGTTTTTGGTATCACCTCTTCGGTTTCACCCCGACATCATTCTTCCTCTCATTTTCGAATAAATCTTTTTAAGTCAATCTCCGCCGATCTGTAATAACGCAATGCTTGATCTCTTGTCTGACTTGTCTCTTTCCTGCCAGCTTGCCCCTGGTATCACCCCTTTTGATTCGGCTTTTCCCCCTGTTAAGGGGGAAAAGCCGAATCAGAAACCTGTCTTTTCCGACAGGTTATAAGTTTTTATTGGACTAGATTAAAATCGTATGTAAACTTCGTTAATTCACCTTACTGCTTGGAAAAAAAACTCTCTACCACGTTCTGAACATGTGCGCTTAAAGCTAACTCGCCCCAATTCACTACCCTATTAAGTCACGGGTTGATTCCTAGCAAGCGGCCTCTCCGTCTTCATGCATATACTGAATGATGTTCATAGCCAAAAACGGAAGACAGAAGAGGTGCAGGTGCACAGACTGATCTGGTTTCCTTACACGTCGTCGCACCTTAGCCATGGGACACCTCGCTATGATTATGACACCAGCTCCAACAGGGTCTTGGACTGAATCACCCCTGGTGTTGCGAGGATCTCACCAGTGTGGGCGGGAGTCATGTGAAGGTCCACCACGTGACAGCGGGGCCCACCTTCACCATATTAGCTCTTATTCTTAAAAGAAAATTAAAAAATAACGTCGATGTACCTGCTGTACATTGGCAGCCAACTGCGATGTTGGCCTTTGTTTCCCCACTCGCAGACAACATTGGCCCAACGTTGTGTGCTGCCAAGAAAAATAATTAAACTGCTTTGTAATTAATCAGTCAATTAACATTTATATTATTGTGCAAGCCTAAGGACCGTGGAAATTAATATGGGACTACTCTCATGTTCATACGACCTCACCTTCATCGTTACGTAATTCGGTTAACTGGTTTTTATATATGTAGATACACTACATTGAATAAACATTTCGTGGCGAGGAATCTTTTCCCGTTTCGGTGAAAGCAGCAGCTGATTGTAAGGCATGATGCGAAGCGTTTGTTTCTGGATTTAGCCTTTTTCTTGTGACTGCTTAATTGCAAAGGTCATTAATCTGCACAGACACCAACCAGGACTTCATTCAATCCACGAATGGGAGGAAAAGGCAAAATCAGTACCATGAATAAATAATGAAGAACGCAGCCGGGGATTGCGACAAATTCTGATTTACAATTCATTGGAGACTTAACACATTAGATTCTGCGGTATAACTTATGTTCGTTGTGCTGTTTTTGTCCCAGCTTTCTGGCGGATTCGAAGGGAGCACAAATTGAATGAACACTACCAGATACGTTGCCACAGTTCCAAACACCTGCGAAAAGGGGCGTAAAATACATTTAAGATAAAAAAATGCAGCAAACCAATTAATGAGTTTAGGCTCATATAGACCCGTCAGGAACTCACAGAAAGAAAAAGTCTCTTGTCGACGACTAAGATGTCGCACGTTGACAGCTCGACTGGGGATGACGCCAGGGATGACACGAACAGTTGAAGCTGCTGCCTCGAACGGTCGTCCAGTTGTTTCATTTGTATCCGCCTTGCCAGTCTGGCTGTCATTTTCGCCTGGAAATGAAAAGATGCCGTAACCCAGCGTAAAACACGCATCCGTTCCCTACCTCTAGCAGCTTCTCATGAAGCTATTGATACATCCCGAATCTTTCTGTTCATCATTTCGGAGTGTCATTGTACGTCTCCGTTATTGCAAAGTGCACGCCATCTGAGTAGGCACCCGCCCTTCGATTAAATAGGGACTTTATACTTTCGTAAGAGAGGTGTATTTGTTGTTTCTGGATCTCCCATTAATTCGCTTTCCCTGAACCGATATGTCGTAAACGCATCCATTACTAAAGCGAACATGAGTCTGCCGATTCGGTTGGGTATTCATTTAGGAGAATATCTTTTTCCGATTCGCTACGTTTCATCATCGTTATATATTAATGTAGGATTATTAATATAGGAAGGACTTTCCAAGCGAAATCAGTAAATCCACCGCAAGGGATATTTTGGCCATTGATATGATCGATTGCTCGAAGGCGATTGGGAAAGCAATCACAGCTACTGGATTATCCACCCATGGGTGCATATCCCTATGCCTTATGAAAGACGAGCAAGATCTGAAGAATTTGTTGCAAGGAACGTCTTAAGACTCGAAATGGCTACGAATGGCGAACAGGTGTTAAGCAGACGACGTGGAAATCAACTAGGATGGCCTTGACCAACTCTAATTTCTAATGGGCTGAGTTTCTAACGATCAGAAGACATTCAAGTGCTTACGCTTAAAAGTGTTTGTAATGTTGCGTAGGCTCTGAATGCATTAATTTTCCTAGATCTGAATTTTCCTCGTTCGGCTAACCTGGTTTTTCACGTTCTGTCCCCAGGCAGTCATGGCGTAGAAGAGGCTGAAGCCAAGAACAGTCTGCATTCCATACATCAGAAGGCCGGCTAAAATACCTACAGCGATGAAGGTCACCATGTTCGAGGAGAGATACATGATGCAAAACGAGGAAATGACGATCAGAACGACGTTGAAAGCCTTCGAGACCTTATCAGTCAACGCGCCCACCAAGGTATGGAGCTTAACAAGGGGGAATATGTCAAGATTGTCGGTATTTTGGAATATCTCATTGATCTTGGCAAGGCTGTCAGTCACGAATTGTAGGAAGTAGAAAAGGATGAGCATGGGTGCAACCAGGAAACGCATGTAAGTCATGTCTATCATCGCTCCAAATGCAACTACCCAAATCGGATCCTGCCAGCCTCGAAGGAAATTTCTGTATACAACCGTAATGGTGCTGATGATGCAAAAAACGGTGACTTCAGCGATGGCAAATACGTGCAAGTGTCGTTCCTGAACCGGTAGTTGCACCGATCTTGCAAACTCCTGGATACTTTGAGCTTCCTGAAACAGCGACGCAATCCGGCGTTGGAGTAGCAAGTCACCCAGAGCCAAGATAAGGAGGAAAACCGCAGAAAGGAGCACAATAACGGAGGCGAAAGACTGGCAGAATTGGAATGGCAGAGAAATCAACGCCGCAGTGCAAGCATAGATAGTCCGAAGGACGATGACGAGCTGGGTGCCAGTGACCAACCCGCTGTATATTCGAATCCAGGGATTCCATCCGGATGATGCCATCCCGAATCCAATGACACTGAGGAAACCTAGCATGATCCTTTCTCCTCCGATCACTGGCAGATCCATTCTAGAGTTGCGAACAATTCAGCAGAACGTCGTCGACTGACCACACTTTCCATGGCAGGATCAATGAGACTTTATTTCCATTTCCTTTCCACCGACACTAATCGTCATTGACTGGACAAAACGTGCGTCACCTCCATCTACGCTGAGTAGTGAGGTATATTACTGGGCGTGGGCTTAAATGTTTATTCTCAGGATCATTTTTCTTCTTTCTCCTTCTCAAGGTTATGTCCATGAACTGGCGAATCGAGCCAAAAAAATGGCATTCCTTCCATACTGTAATTGCCAGTAATAGAGCCATCGAGGTCGCAAATGCTTAGTGTGGAAAGTGGGCAAGTTCCAGTCAGACAGCAAATGACCTGAAAATGCGTGAAACCGACCATCTTCTCAAGGATATTACGTACTAGCGAGTCTGTTTGCCCTTAGGGCAAACAAACTTGCTAATGTCGCTCCTTCGCCGTTCCATTACCAGGATAGTGATTCATTCAATAATTTTTCAAAGTGGCAAAAACCTATTAAAAGTATGTGCCCATCGGAATGTGTATCGAGGGAGAACAAACCGATACTTTCATTGGAATAATTACTCATTGTTTATTGTGTGCCTAATTTGAAATCTCTTTATAATCTGCCCTAATGGGTCATATTTGAAAAGTAGGACATGTACTCAGCAATCGAACAGGTACTTCTGCTGAAAGTTTCAACTTTCTTTAGTTCTCTTCTTCATTACATCAGAAAAGTTTCTAGAAAGAGCACCTTTTAAAAGAAAATATGCTCCCAGGGCTTGTATCCAAAACTTGACATTTTTCCTGAACTCAGAGTCTCGGTAAGTACGTCCATGTCACGTTTCAGCTTTTCATGTTCATCAGTTTGAGTGAAGCAAAAAAAATATATATATATTTGAAAATATGCAATATCTCCCCCTGGTATTTGTGCCCACAGGGCATTTCCACTATTTACCTCTCTGAACTCTGCATCCCAAAAGGTACATGTGTACCGAGTTTCAGATTTCTAACTTCTCTAGAACATGGTGAGAATTAGTCAGTCACGATTGTCTATACCTAATCCTGCCGTAAATACTGTTACAAGGGTTTTTTGTAATAACTCTGTTAATATAAAACATGAGCTGTTTTCGCTAACAGCATTTATTTCCCTACATAATTACTAACATATTATAGAAACATTCTTCAAAATGTCCACCCCTGGCCTTCACACATGACTTTAAACGATCAGGCCACTCATCGATCGCAGTACGGACCACGTCCATTGAGATATTGGCTACTGATTTTGGATGGGCTCGCTTGAGACTTTCAATATTTGGATGTTTTCTGTGGTAAGGCCATCAGCTCCAACTCTGCCCACAGTTTGGAGTCCAGTGGAATCAAGTTAAGGCTCCCAGATAGCCAATCTGAGGCCTTGAACTCAGTGACATTGTTGGTTAGTCATTCCATGCGTCGTCTTAGCCTTGTGAGTAGGTGCAGTCTTGCTGGAAGATCCGGTTATCCCCATTGAAGATTGTTTGGGTGAGAGGCTTCACTGTCTTCTCTAAGGCGTCTTCCTGGTACACCTTGGCATATGTCTTCACATTTTACACGCAAAAATGCAGCTTGGTGACACCCTCATAGCTCACCCCCCACCAAACCATAACGAAAGCAGGATGGTGACCTCTCTCCACCTTATGGATGACTTCTGCAGCTTCCCGAGAGTTGTGGGCATACACTTAGTCAATTTGCCTTTTGAATTTTTCTTCAATTGTGACGATTTTCTCATCAGTAAAGAGGACTTTGTGGTGTCTGTTTTGCGCGTAGCTATGCAGCAACAGTTTCGATTACGACCTCCTGATTTCTTTCAGAGATGGAGTCAGCATGTGTTCTGTACTTCTTCGGTAAGCACCCATTCTTACGTCTGATTTAATTAACCAAGACATGCTTATAATGGAGATGGCCATTTCCCTGGCTATCACTTTCTGCTTGCGGAGAGGATTTCGGCGAATCCTGTTGCTATCTGCTTTGATGACTCGTAGTGTTCTGGCAGTGCTGGGACATCCAGATCTAGGGCGGTCTCGTACTCCCTGAGTATCATTGTAACGTTTGATAGCTCGATAAACAAACTGCCGACTGATTCCAAGTGACTGCAAAATCTTGAAAATGATTGCAAGTTTCTGGCCCACTCTGAGCAAGGCTATCACTGTTATGCGATTCTCTTTGTCGCCCCACTTCATGTTTACTACACGCAACACAACAGCCAAAATATTACCAAACAATACGGTGGATAGCACACAGCAGGATTACTAGGTTACAATATTCTAGCTTCTTTTGCTAGAATTCTAGGAACATATAAATCTTGTAACAGTATTTATGGCAGAACTAGGTATATATTAGATTGTGTTGGTAATGCTAGAAGGATTTGATCATCGTTGCAGAGGCCGAATTCTGAATCGGTTACGCATTTCCTTCTGACAATGATAAAATCGCTGTTTTTTTGATTGAATATGCGGTTGATCACCACCGATCATACGTCCTCTCTCTAACACATACATTAATAAAAATTTCAACCTGGACATATTGGTACATATTGCTTCCTTTTGTTGAAATGATTTTTTTTTAAATCGCATCCCTGTTTCTTAGCTTTTGTATCGCACCTAACTCAAAGTGCAAAGTAAGCAACTCACTTATTTTTTTCTGATAAAAATTACAGTACTTTCAATGGTTTGCATCTCTCAGTAAAGTTGTCGCTCTTTATGTCGTGATCGCGGATGGCGAGCGTCTTCAAAACTGTCGGAATCCGTGTAAATTCGTTCTTATCCAACTCAGATTCAATGTTGAAGCTGTATGAACACGTTTTTGTGGATATCGCCTTTTTAGTAAAGGTGTCGCTCTTTGTGTCGTGATCGCGGATGGCGAGCGTCTTCAAAACTTTTTTTCTTCTTGAGAAACTTTTTTTGAGTCTTTTTGAGAAACTAAACCCAATCCAGGGTGAATATTTCTAATTTCGAATGGAATGGAACCTTTCAAGCTCAAATCGAATCTATTCGCGTTTTTCTTATAACTGTTTTGCCAACCAAAAAGTCGTGAGTTTTTCAATTTGTGCCTTTTGAAGAACGAAATGCAGTACTCAGAGTGTTCAAGTGGAATTCTGGCTTTGCAATGCAGCGTTCATCACGAGTTTTGCATCGGAAAGGGTGAATAACAAGACAAAAACATTTTATCTTTCCGCTTTCCTGTCCAGCTAATCTTCATTCCCAGTGGAACCAATCTGGAATGGAACGACAAATTCATTTTATCCCATAAATCAAACCAGGAGTCAGATTATCACTCCTTTAATCCAGGATTGAAGTCTCTGATTCTACTTAGAAACTTATAGTATTTTTCAGGCATTTCGGGAATGGGAATTTCCTAGATCCCTCAAAGAAATGCTTCTCTGAAATTTTTTTTCCGAGATACTTCCTAAGTATCGACTGTACAATTTTTTTTTCAGGATGGCTCGTAAAATGTCGAGAGTGGCCGGACGTTTTGAAGCAGAAAGACGATATACACTTTGTAAGCGCAGAAGAAACTTCAGATTTGTTTTAAATTCACCATCATTCGAAGATTTCTTCCTTGATTTTTCAAGGAAGAAATTTGCAAGGGTCACCCGAGACTTAAACAAAAGGTGAACCAAAGGGAATTCTACGCTCCATTGTCAAGCTTTCATGTAATTTCCACTGGGGATCTTCCGCCCAGGAACTTCGATGAGGCTTTCTTGGATGATCATCAGAACTTCCTCACTCGGCACCTCTTTGACAAGACAAAAAACAAATTTAGCCCAGTAACCGCTGAATACCCTCTAGGGAAACTATACCGCCCGTGATCATTCTTTTATGTGATATAGTCGCATAATGAATGCAATAAATATTTGAAAATACGAAATAGTTTAAATTTGGAATCTCATTCCAAGAAATCATTGTAGGGTCGTGAGAATCTAATAGATCTCATGACGCACGATTTCCTACGAAACGCCGTGCATACTTGTTTCGGGATCTAAGAAACAAAAAGCAGAGGTTCCTGAGGGTATTCTCAAATCAAAATTCAAGGTATTTTCAGTCTTTTTGCTCGTCTCTCCGTTACTTACAATGAAATACGAAAATAATGAATTCACAACGCTGTCTTCATTCATTCCAGGAAAACGAAAAAAAAATAAAATTGTCCATAATGTACGTGAAGAGGTAATATATATCTCTATATCAATATATCTCCCCCGACGCTTCCAGAGCGTTCATGACATCACGTTCAACTTATGATTGAGGCTGACCATGACTTTTCTTCATTTTTTTACGAACTGGATGAGGACGACCAGATATGTCGCCACAACAGCAAAGACCTGCAAAAAGCGCCAAACACACCATTGCTTTCGACAATAAATTTAAAGGATTTCGACACACGAACTCCCTCTCAAAACGCACAGAGAGGAAGAGCTGCTTGTCGATGACGAAGAAGTCGCTCGCTGACAGCTCGAACGGGGCACAGACGAGGGATGTCGCGAACAGTTGAAGCTGCTGCCTCGAGCACGAGTCCAGAGATTCTGGTTTGACCTGCCTTGCGAGTTGGGCTGTCTTCTTCGCCTGACAGGAATGCAAGGAAATTCAGTGCGACTCATTATTTTTGTTCCACAAATTTGTCCAATGGCCTCATTGAGGCCTTTAAAGGACAGTCCTAAATACAATTGGAAAACCTCGGTCTATCCAACAAAGACTATGAGTTGACTCAGGCCTGAGTCAGACTGGAAAGTGGAGCAAACCGCATGCTTTTTCTTTGGATCAGATGGGCGATGCTCGAGTTAATTTTTTCAACAACTTTACTTCACGCAAGAGACTCAGTGGACATTACCTGGCTCTCAACCACGACCCTCAGGCGCTGCATGGAAAAACGAACTAATCTAAATCTGGACTCTAGATTTTGAGAAATGGAAGAGGCCGGCCGCATCTGAGCGGCTCTTCTTGGACAGCCTCGTTGAAGATCATGAAGTGTGGCACTTACGTACCTCATAAAGTGAAATGAGCAGGGGACGGTGAATTTAGAATACATCCGATTGGTGATACATGAATGTTCACAATACCGAAATGAAACCGTTGGTTTCAGCGGAAGTTTCAACACTAACTTAAGCTTCACTTGTCGCTAAAAGAACCCGGACAGTAATGTTTAACTCTGTAACATATCTTAATTCCCAAATAATATCTTCAATATACTTTGTTGATTATTGTCATATGTCTTCATGGAAACACATCGAGTACATGAATTCTCAAGTTCTCAGTATCACCTTCACAAACGGCTGAATATATTTTTTCCATGGTCCTTTTGACCCAGAACGGTAGGTGCTGAACCGGCTTACCTCATTTTTCACGCTCTGTCCCCAGGCAGACAGAGCATAAAGAACACCGAAGCCTAGAGTGGTCAGGAATCCGTACATCCGAAGTCCCACGACGATACCTTCAACGAAGAAGGTGAAGACGTTCGAGGTGAGAAACATGATGAGATAAGAGGTTATGATGATTACAATTACGCTGAAGGATTCCGACGCTCCTTCGATTAATGCGCTCAACTTGCAATGGAGAGTCACCAGAGGAACTACATCTAGGTTGTCGGATAATTCGAACTCTCTGTTGACATCGACGAGGTTGTCAGCCACAAATTGTAGCAAGTAAACGAGGACGAGTATCGGAGCAAGCATGAATCGAATGTAAGTGAGGTCCACCATGGTAGCATGTGCCACCGTCCAAATCGGAGCCTGCCAGTTCCAGAAAAAATTCCTGAATACGATTGTGAGGATGCCGATCACGCCAAAAACGACGACTGCAACGATGGAAAATACGTGTAAGTGACGTCTCTGCTCCGAGATATTCGGAGAACGAGAGAATTCCTGGATACTTCGGGCTTCCTCGAACAACGATGTGATTCGGCGTTGGAGTCGTAGATCACCCAAAGCCAGAATAAGGAGAAATATCTGAGAAAGGAGCATTATAGAGTGGGAGAAAGAGACGTATATATTCGCCTGCACAGCTGCGAGAATTGGGATTAAGACAAAGATGGTACGTAGAACGAGGACAAGCTGGATGACGGTGACGAAACCGCTGTAGATTCTAATCCAGGGATTCCATCCGGATGATGCCATCCCGAATCCAATGGCACTTAGGAATCCTCTGATGATCCTCTCCCCTCCGACAGCTGGGGGATCCATCCTGAAGGAACTTGAATGAAACAAGAGGAAAGACCCTTTGCGATGCTTCCTGGGTACTGTTTTCTCTTCGATTCTCGTATGGAATGGATTCTTTCCCGTCCCGCCCATTTCTAGGCGGAGACCTGCGTTTTAATCGGATTTCAATTTTTCGTCTCCGTCCCCGTTGGCTTCGCCACTTGGAAAATAATTGGTGCAAATGACCTAATGACGTCAACGTCAATTATTTCTCATTTGCTCTCACTCCTCAACGTCGACGGTAATGACCAAAAAGGGCACGCCTGAATCCATCACAACCAATATGTCTTCTATGAGATGAATGTTTCCAATGAATATTGCTGACACTGAACGAGAGAACGTCAGCAACTAATAGAGATCCGAACAGAAAGAATAATCGACACCGAAAGACTTAGTTTTCCCATCCGCAATGCGTCCAAGTCCCCTATCTTCACTCATCTCCCCGCTTGAGGAACTCTAGGAACTGTTCTTCGCCCAAAATAGATTCCATCCCAGTCAGAGCCTACAATGAATTTTCCCTTAAACTCGCCATCTCCTTGGCAAACATTTTCAACGCGTCGCTCAAGTCGTGGGTACCACCTGACTTGTGGAAGACTACAATAGTCATCCCAATTTAAAAAAAAAAATCACCCACTATCCTGAAACGAATGAAGACCATGATGAACACTTCACCCCGCTCAATATGGCAACCGCAAGGGCGTTTCTACTGCGGACTGGTGGACTTCCTGCATTATATTCATTTCCATCTCAACGCAGGGAGAACAGTGACATTTATTGACTGATTTGATTAATTGTGAAGCCTTTGACATTGTTGACCACAACCTTATTCTTGAAAAGTTATTTCTCCTTGGCCCTGACCCTGTTCTTCTACGGCTGACTTCCTTCCTCGACCAAAGGAAAAACAAGATACAATGAGATTCTGAGGGGGAATTCTGAGGCAGTCACTCCTTCCTGCGGGGTTCCTCAAGATGCTGTTCTTGAATCTTTTTTCTTCTCCGTCATTGTAGATGACGATATTCAAGATCATGTGCAGATCTACAAATATGTTGATGATAATACCCCAGCATTGTTCGATTCAAAAAACATCCTAGCCCTACCATCAAGCATCCCTGAACGAAGTACGTATTTGGGTGGATTCAAACAACACGAAACTGAATCCCACCAAATGCTTCATGATGCAGTTTTGCTTTTTGAATATCTCAGCCCCCCCCCCCCCCCCCCGAACCTGATTTACATATCTCAAGTGCACCTCTGCAAGGACAAGGTTCTGTGCGCCTTCTCAGCTGAGAGATCTTAAGCACCCTTTCTTGGCGTGACAACACGGCCTCAATCGTTAGCAAGGTATCGCGCCGTCCATTCGTGTTGACGATTTTGAAATCGTTCGATGGATCGAAAGAAGACCTAATCCTGACCTGGACAACTTAAATTCTTCCTGTTTTGGAATATGCATGCCGTGTGTGGCACAGTTTCTCAACACCAGCACAAGCAAATGATATTGAAAGGCTACAAAAGCGTTCTCTCTGCTTCATTTTCAGCAAAAATTAGGCCATGAACAGGCCCTCAGAACCGTCGATCTGCCCTTTCTGCACCAAAGGCGTTAGAGTTTTAACTTAAAGTATGGAAAATCCCTTCTATCCTTCTCTAACGACTATCCCTAAGTACTATCTCTCTCCAACGCCACATTATTCCCTCCCTAAGACAACCCATCGCACGTCTTATGCATTATATGTCTTCTTATTATGCTTGGGCGTCCGTTTGTCCTTTGTGCCACTTGCGCATGCGCGGCGCCTTCTTCCGCCCGGCTCCGGGTGTCTGTCTCGCTCTTTCCAGCGAGCACTTCCCACTGAGCTAGGAAAACGAACTGAATGCACAATAGAATGAAGTGCACAATAGAATGGATTTTCGGCAATCGGAAGCCATCTTAGTTGGGTACAGCCTGACAGTGCTCGCTGCGCAAACGACTGTAGTGATTTCTGGTACCATGGAAAGGCATAAAATCCCGAGTTCCGTGGTGTAATGGTAGCACACCTGACCAGCAAGCAAGAGGTCCGTGTTCAATTCCCGGCCGCTCGCCTGCTATCGACACCTGGGTGCTGCGTTCCTTGCATCAAGTTGCCCAGCAGACTGCATGACTCTCCTATTTCTGAGCTCAGCATTCGCTGTCTCTTGCTGTTCAACATGACGCTCCCTACGTGCAACAACGGGCGCTTTGAGGGGTGGATGGCCTAGCCCATGGCCTGAGGTGACATAGTGTTGTAGGCCTCGCGCGCTGGGGTGACGACCACCACCACCACAACTCCCCGGCTCTTCGAATTAATGTATAAGATGGCCTGGAAAGGTGTTGCCTTGTAGGCCTGGCGCTTTAGTCCGGGGAAGGCCTTGCCTATGACCCAGAATGGCATTGCATCGTAGGCCCGTGCGTTTGGGGGTGACAGCCACGAACACCACCACCGCAGCTTTCGATCTCTTCGAATTAAAGTATTATATGTTGGAAGAAAAACAGTGCAGCGGCCGGGAATCGATCCCGAGACCCCTATTTGGCAAAGAAGTACTTCACGACACCATCGAACCAAATACGATCTAGTGACATTTTCCTTGCCAACTCTAACACTACAACGATGCATTCTACGCACACACCTTCCCCACGCTCCCGATACGGACTTTTTTTAGCAGGGACGTTTAAAACGTTCCCGGGGTATTATACGTTATGCGCACACCCCCCCTACCCCCTATGCACATCACTGTGCACACTGAGTTTCGCTTAGGCTCCACCACACGCACACCTGTGTCTATGCTGCATGGCATCCTAGGTCTTCATCTGGTGTGCTCCAGGTACACTGGCGTGATCCTGGCGTACGTAGAGCCGTATTCCTCATCTGGTACGCGTTGATGGCAACGCCATCTACCGCCATCGGTCTGAACTAATGTTCTACAATACTTCCTGTAGATGTCAACACTCCACGTGATTTCCACGAGATCTTGTCCCAAGGAGCAAGGTCACAACCTTGTCCGCTTCAACTTTCCCGTTCACTTTTCGGTTCACCCGTTTTACAAGGGCGATCTTTATTGCCGATCTATATCGCTTTGCCACCATCGCACTGAAATGATACCTGTATAAACTACGCGGAGAACCTAAGTCCACTTCTCCACAATCCCCACAATGGCAGTCAGACACGACCCAGACCTTCATGAATTTGCAGCTCTGACTGCCACTGAAGAATCCGCCATCCATTGTCCATTGCTGACATGGCCCTCTTAACACTTTTTCATATTTTAATTTTTTGTATGCTGCTGCCATGGGCCAATCGGCCAATTTTGCCATTTTCAGCTTTAGTCCTCTCGTCTCATATTCTACCAAGTCTTGTATTACTCTTGTATACGAGAATGGTCCGGTCACTAGAATCATTTCTCGTAAATAAATGTTCTGATATTAACATTTGCCTTTTACTGTTAACATTATGGCTTCTCCATGTTCTCCAGAACATGAATTACCGACAGTCACTCACACTAATTGGTTACGCGTTGCGGAGCCGGAGCCAGAGCCCTGACATCTAGAAGAAGTAGTGTAGAACATTAGTTCAGACTGATGGAGGTAGATGGCACTGCCATCAACGCGTACGAGATGAGGAATACGGCTCTACGTACGCCAGGATCACGCCAGTGTACCTGGAGCACACCAGATGAAGACCTAGGATGCCATGCAGCATAGACACAGGTGTGGGTGTGGTGGAGCCTAAGCGAAACTCAGTGTGCACAGTGGTGTGCATAGGGGGTAGGGGGGGTGTGCGCATAACGTATAATGCCCCGTTCCCGTGTATTACACTTGGAGTCCCATTACATCCCTTAAGGAAGGATGACTTATTCACACGGATGAGATCTCATCTTCATATACTAGTATTTCATCGTCAGATCATATATTTATCGGGATCTCGACCCCTTTATCAATCGGAACCCCGTGCTTTTATTGACCGGTATTCTCACAAGGAGGGTGACTCCCGAGGGTGAAAACGGCGGGAACAGGACCTCTGTATGGAGCAGGAACCCTTGGATCGGAAAGACGCCGTCGGCCGCGTCGTAACTATCGCGCAGCTCTAGCGTATCGTGTCGAGGTCGATACGGGATAAGAGCGCCGCTGGATAAGTCCATACCCTAAGCCTGAACACCCCCGTGAATAAGAGGGAGGGGGATGCGCAAGACGTTCAATGTCAGAGCGGCTGCTGCGCAGAGCGTTCATGGGGCTGCTGACTTGAGTCGTGAATATCCGAAATTGCTACACGCTTAGCGTAGGCCGACCCAGAGTTCGTGGATGTCTTCCACAGGTTGGGGTCTCCGTCTCGCTCGAGAGCGAGCAGTTTCTTTCGTGTCTTCGCGACTGTCGGATTGGTTCTCCAGAATGGGAGAGGGAGCGGTTGCCGCTGCTTAGTGTTCAAGTGCTGACTGAACTCATGGATTCCCGACTATGTTCAGAACCGTACAGAGGGAGAGACGGGGGCGAAATGGGCAATTTGCCTCGTGTCCCTTGCCGGGGGGTGGGGGGGGGGGGGATGATGATGTATGTATTATTGTTTATTAGCGTAGCCTTTGTTCGCAATTAAGATTTCAAACACACTCAGTGAGTGCGTTTGAAGCGGCAAGGAGGGGGGAAGAGTGGAAAGGGGGCCCTTTCGAGAATATTGACCCAGGCCTCACAATTTATTTTGACGACCCTGACTATGTTACACTCTTAACCTAGGCAAGAAATGTAAAACTTGACTAAGCTGACGGCCGGATGGAAACATTCAAGAGCGGTTGGGCCCACATTCGCACAAATGGCACTAAAGTTTCATTAGCTAGCAGGTTGAAATAGTCTACGCTTTTTCAAAACCAACTATTGAAGAGGACTTAGCAGGCCCGAAGAAATGAGATAGTTGGGCCTGCAGTTCGACACCCATGGCCTAGACCGACCCGAAGTTCATGGAAGTCAACCACATGTCATTCTCGAAAGCGGGATGGAGGTGCTGCTGCTTCATATCGTTCAGAGGGCCGCTATTAGGGCTGCTAACTGAGCTCGAAAATTCCCGAGAAACAGTTCATGGACGGCATCCGCGAATTGGGGTGCCTGTCTCAGGCTCGCACTTTCTCTCCAGCCTTCGCAACACGTCGAATCCGTTCTTGAGAATAGGAGAGTCATTGTACGACTTGCGCACCCCTCCATCCCCCATAACAATGGAATGTTCACACCTCGATATGAGCTTTCACGCGGGAAAACCCAAGCACCGCACTTCGAGTCCCGTTTTCCTTCGTGCGAAGGAGAGTAACCCCAGAGGGTGAAAGCGGCTGGATCCGGTGATGGGTGGGACAGAACCGGATGGCTTATTCTTGAATCGCAAAGATGCCGCCGGTTGGGTCGTTACTATCTCGTATCCATATCCATATATTTCACTCATAGGCTTGCGTACAAAGTGATGGAAATGGTCTTCATAGACGAAGCGGACAGGGTTGTGATCAATAGGGAAAAGTTCCGATAATGTAAGGGCAAAGGTCTTACCCTGGGGAGTCCCCATTCATCCTACCTTCAGTGGGATGAATGGGGACTCCATGGGTTGTACGTGGGGACGTGTAAAAAAGGGAAAGAGGGGCTGCTGCCTATAGCGATGAGAGGGCCACTGACTTTTAGGGCCGCCGAAAGAACTCGGGATTTCTTGCCGAAGAGTTCCTGGAAGTCTTCTACGGGTTGGGTGGCATGAATAAATCTCAAAGGCGCCTTGTCTTTTAACGAAAGTACTTTCCTTTTCCTCTACATTTCTATGAAGAGAAGGACTGAGAACAGATTGGAATGGAAAAGATGGATGCCTAGGACCTGCCGATAGGCAGAACACTTAAGAAATAGAAAAATGTTGTTTGGTTATTTTTCAAAATGAAAACATTTGCTTGAGTTAATGCCTTCAATATATCTCAGAAACAGAGCAGGACAAATTAAATTGCAGGAACTCATTATTTTGGTATAAATATAGATTTACTAAGTAATTAAACTTCCGAAGCACAATGAAACAAAGGTCAAATACGTTGTTATGGATCAAGCTCGAGTTATGAGGCTTCTTTCAGAGAAGCGTGGTGTGACCTTGCGTCATTACGCACTCGTTTTTAACGAAGATCTTGCGAGTCATATTAGCTAATATGTTTTTGGGCGAATTCCTCTGGCACATTAGTTTGCTGATTGAAGGATGGGTGAAGTGCAGATTTGCGTGTGATTTCCATAAGTGAGGATGAAAGGTCATGGAAGCACATGTAGATCAATAGAAACTTGTGACTACCGTTTCACGGTTTTCCAGAAGACGTCAGCCTCTACAATGTAAATCAGTCTCGCATGTATTTTATTCTGACCTTGGCGGGATATGTTTTGTTTTGTTTCCCCTTTTTGTGTTCGTCACTAGTGCCACGTAAGCTTAGTTAGTAACCAACAACTTAAAACATGCGAAAATGTTAAATCAGTAATGTTGTATTCTAACAAATGCACTATCATTACTTGTTATGACATTTAATATCGATAGTACATAGTGACTCAAAGTGTGTATACCTTATTTTGAATCACCCTGTATATGTGAGAGATTCTGCTTTGGAGCAAAGAACCTAAGTCTTCGTGGACCGCGGCGTCCCACTGCCACTGGTATTGGAAGGTGGTAAAATTATTCCAAACTTGGTGTTTTAGGTTGGGTTAATGCATATATTTAAAAAAAGGAAGGGAAAAAGTTTGGAAGCAATCGTTGGCGACTTACCTCGTGGAACATCTATTCGGTTAAAAGAAGTTCTCTGCGAACTCAGGATTTCCACTAAATCAGATATTGCGATATGATTCTCGATCTTCTGGCTACCGTTATTACCCGGACGTGCCAGAAGCAGCACGATATCTTACCAGCGTCGAATTTATCAACGGTTGGCACTTCTAGGGCTAAGGCCTTCTGCCCGTCTACATCAGGATCCTTCGATGGGTCATTTCTAGATTTCATCTCGTCCTCCAGATTCATCTCTCATATTATCGTGAACGCTAATGGGAGTTTATTATAACTGAAAATCACAATCGCTGAAAATCAAAAACTTGTACTAATTATTTTCAGATTGTGCCGAGTCATTGAGCGCCCCCAGGAAACAAACAATAATAATGTATCTCGCTTCTATGAATAACACGCGATTTATTCAGAAATAAATGATCATCACGAATTTAAAGATAGTGGTGTACAACACATTTCGTAGCTGCAGAGTGGGAATAACAAAGGTTGTTCGCACATTCACCTGAATACTTTTGGTTGTGAGCTTCTGAAGTCTCGGGTGTACCGAGAGACCCCACATTCAAGACCTCAAAGATGCCATTGTCAGGGAGGTAGCCAGCACCCCCGAGGATATGCCGCCGCGTCTGTTATCCTTAGAATGCATATTGAATAATGGGGGAGCACTGATTGAACAAAACTGATGTACATGAGTGGAACATACGATCACTTTCTTTGAAAACGCATGCTATGGATAGCATTGTCTTCCCTGTGCCTACCGTAGCATACATAATTTTCATGATCCTTTGTATTGTTATTTACGAGATTTGATGAGCTGAACAAGGATACTTTCTACATAATGATGTTTTTTTTTCTTAAAAAAAATTGTCAAATCTGAGCGATTCGAAAAAGTTAGGTTAGGTTAGTTTTGGCAGAATAATTTTTACCATTTTGAAATAAGACGTCGAATATATGCGTTCCGGGTCGCTAAAAACTTGAGAAGAATGTTAGTTTAGATTACGTCTGTGAAACTGCGCAAGGGAAAAGTTTAAGTCTAAAACATTCAAACGTGTTTAGTCTGAATGATTGAATCATGGGATAGAAGTTATGGTGCAAGAAAATAAGAAGTTTTTTTTCTTACTAAAACATTACTGAATTGAATTTTAATTTTGAGTTTTTCCTAGAGGCATGCACATCTCTTCCTCCAATACAGCTGAAAGTCCATATTTTGATGAAATGCTCATTCTTTCATGGG
Source organism: Darwinula stevensoni (assembly GCA_905338385.1). Taxonomy (NCBI): domain Eukaryota; kingdom Metazoa; phylum Arthropoda; class Ostracoda; order Podocopida; family Darwinulidae; genus Darwinula; species Darwinula stevensoni. The sequence continues at coordinate 62,452 of CAJPEV010001150.1, forward strand.
CAAAAGACGTTATAATCATCTAACCTAACATCATTTATTACAAACTCATCAGATTTGAGTTAAAGTGACAATCTACGCAGCAAAGTCCAACCTTCAAATTATGTATGATTTAATTAATTAGGCTGAATGTAAAAATCACATTATATAGGAAACACATTTACACCTCTACTGTAAAGGAGTTTCGTTTTTCCCATTCAACATTGTCCATGTATGAAGTTCTTGATATTTCCCGGCACTCATTTTCGAATTGATGTTACGGTTGCTTCATGAATTGAATGAACACGACCAGATACGTTGCTACCACTGCAAACACCTGGGAAAAGGGAAACATTTAATTAATTTTTGTCACTCAATGAAGGGACGAGTATAATTATGAGCACCGATGGAGAACTGACTGAAGTGAACAGGTTCTTGTCGACGAGGAAGAAGTCACACGCAGACAGCTCGACAGGGGATGACGCCAGAGATGACACGAACAGTTGCAGTTGTTGCTGAGAACACTCGTCAAGATGTTTCATTTGAATCAGTGCCGCCAGTTGAGAAGTCCTCTTGGCCTAACACAAAGGAGATGCAATCGCACGTTGATGTGGGAAAAGCTTCGAATTCTTACGATTTAGACATGAATTTTCACATGCACTCTTCGCCAAAAAAATTCACACCAAGGACTTGAGCGATCTTGATGAAAATTGATAAACTTACTCTTATTAGTTTGTCATGATATTGATGCTAGTTTCAAGGTCGTAGGCTGAATATTCGCCTAGAAAACTTGCCAAACATCCCAATTTAAATGGGGTCGGAGGGGTCTTACTTATCGCCCACAACAAACATCTAGTTCTAGAAGGAGTTTATTAATGAAAAACAGAACAGAAACTCCTTTGATGGAGTAAGATCGAGCAAGATTTCAATATCATAGGATGAAGGGATGCTGAGAAAACAAGTGTAACCCGGAGGAATATGGCACGGGGGCAGCGTCACCGATCACGCCAGTTTCCTTTTCTGCTTCCCTCAAGTCATTTATGTGGCATTGTTGATTCTTTAACACGCCAAGCGGCAGGAAACCCCTCATGGCCTGTATTAACGTCGCAGCTGCGACGTTTGCCGCTTGGAGGGTTAACTTAGAAGCCATGTCAAGACAACGTGATTCTCCTCAAAGTGACTCAGAATTTGTGATTATTCACGTATATATATATATGTAAACAATTTGTCTAATGCCCTATAAGAGCGGGCCGGGGGATTCTACTTTTCGACTCAAAAGCTACATTGGAGGAATTTATTCTGTGTAGTGCGTCATGGTATTGATGAGAATTAGAATGCCTTTCGATGAATGTTTATTAAAGAAACGACGGAGCTACTCGTGTCATTACCGTCCTGACAGTACGAACGGTTAACGTGGTGCTACTGACAAGGATCAGTACCTGGGTGTCACTCCCCACTCATTAACGTGTATTTCCTCCACGCACAGCAATGCATGCCTACAATCGGCGTGGGATCTTGTCAAAAAGGTGGTGTACGTCCGGTTGTGGGACCTGCTGACGGTGGGCCCACCGGTCTCAGCTCCATTTCGTGTAGCATGGCAGGTGGGTCCAGACAATGATCACTGACGCGACGAACTAGGTTCTCCCACAGATGCTCAGTTGGAGAAAGATCCGTGGAGTGAACAGGCCAAGGTAGGGTGGGTACGTTGGCACCCTACAGGAAGTTGGTGGTCACTCGGCACGTGTGGGATAAGGCGCTATCTTTCTGAAAGGTTCTGGCGGGATCATTCAGAAGGAAGAACACCAGTAATGGCAGCTGGATTTCATCTACATAACGCTGGCCAGTAAGAATCTCATGTATGACCATAAGTTGAGATCGGCCGTTGAGGCTAATGGCTCCCCATACCATGACTCTGCCTCCACCATAACGGTCATGCTCTGAAATACATGCCTTCAGAAACCTCTCAGTCGGCAGGCGACGCACTCGAATTTGCCCATCATTAAATCTAAGCAAAAGTGGGATTGATCTGAGAAGAAAATTTCCCTCCCACTCTTGAATCCCCAGTTCTACCGGGAACGACACCAAATTAACCTGGTCTGACGATGAATTGGTCTGAGAGGGATCCTGATGGCGGGTCGTCTAGAGAGCTGTCCCAGCTGGATTGCACACCGGTACACTAGTCCTCAAAGAAGTCCTTTGGCCTGTCCTCTGCCACCAGTACCTTCCATGAGCGCGGGTAGAAGCGAATCGGTCTGAATCTGCATCCTAAAAAACCGGTCATCTTTAGGCTTCGTGATGCGAGGGCGGCCTGATCCTCGTTGCCGTACATGGTTGGCCCCATTTTGATATCGAGTCCACCAACGCCGCATGGTAGTCATACTTATACTTAGCCGATGCATTCCTTACCTGATCTTACCTGATGCATTCTAAGGCCTGCCTCCATCATGCCAACTAACCCACCTCTATTGAACTAGTCATGTTGGAGAAACTGCCTTTGTGGACGTGTGCCTGGCATGGCTTTAAAGATGAAAGTAAACGATTAAAGCAAAGCGGATTGGATGGAGAGAAGCAGAAAAGGAAATTGGCCTTATCAGTGAAGTCGCCCTATTCCCCATCTCTCCGGACGTTCGTCTAGCTTGGGAAGTTTTTCCTGCATGCGTCATCCTATGACCTTGACATGTTGCTCCATTGGATTAAACATCTGCAGAAGTTCCTGTTTCGAATTTCATTAATAAACTCCTTCTAGAGATTCGTTGTTGGCGATAAATACGACCCCTCTGAACCCATTTAAATTAGGATGTTTGGCAAGTTTTCTCGGCGAATATTCAATCTACGCCCTTGAAACTAGCATCAATTTCATGACACACTAATACGAGTATGCTTACCCATTTTCATGAAGATCGCTCAACTCCTTAATGGTGTGGCTTTTTTGGCGATGAGTATAGCTAGGTGCAGTTGATCGAAGTCAAAATCGTTTCGTGACATCCATCCTTATGATTTGATTTTCGTGATATTGACGTTATCGACCTCATTTCGTTGCTCTCACGGGTCCGAGTGTCGGGAATCTCTTCAGCTTCACTACAAATTAGTTCTACGCTCTCTTTTGTTTACCCCTGCAATACACGCTTTTTAAGTGTGCCGAAAACATTTTTGATGATCATATTCTTTCATGTTATTGAGAAAAATAATGAAACATTATATTTTCATTCGAATGTTTCCGCCACTGTATTGTAATGCACTACAACGCAAAGCAGAGCGTGCCATACCTGGCACGCCATGCAGTGTTGGAGTAAGCAATTCTGATAAAATTGTTGTCCGTGACGACATCTCAAAGCTACATATTTTAAACAATTCATAGAACTCAAACTCTACAAATGGGCGACAGAAGAGAGAGATTAGGGGAACCCCTTGGACATCGTCTACACAGATTTCCCAAAAGCTTTTGATACTTTGCCTCACAAGAGATTCCTGGTTAAACCGGAGGCGCACAGGATCCAGGGTAGAACGAGTGAGTGTATCAATAATTGGATGAAAGAGAGGAACGAGTAATGGTGAATGGGGAAGCGTCGACAGAAGTCGTGCGAGCAAGCTGTGTTTTTCAGGGCTCGATCCGAGAACCGCTTGTGGATTTGGTCTGAATTGACAATTAGTATCAAGGCGTAGAGGATAAAATCGGGAAATTTGCCGACGACAAGGAGCCCTACAGGGGTGAATTGTTGGCGCTCCAGGGGGTACAAAAGAGGCTCACAAGCATGGATAAAGAGGTTAGGGAGAATTTAGAAGTGTAGGGACTGTACTTGCTCGAGAGAAGGTAAAAAACCCTCTTTTACCTTCTCTCGAAATCGCCCCTGGGGCGATATCATCCAGGTTCTCTGAATAATTAAAGGAATAGGTACGGTAGAACGTGATCGATTCTTCCAGTTCCATGACAGCAAGAAAACAGGAATCAACTCAAGTTGCTTAAACTGTAGGTGCATCTGAGATCGAGGCAATATTTCTCTGCTTGTGAGTGATGAATGCGTGGAATGCGTTTGGTGACGATGTCGTGGCTGCCCCTTCCGTGACGATTTTAAAGAGACGACATGCCTTTAAGGAAAAAGCAAAAAGGGAGGCAATGTAATCGTAAGGGACTAGGCAGCAAGCTACTAAAGCATAATTTTTTTAAGATTTTCAAAAAATGCAAAAATATATTAGCTCTAAGAGGAGTAGGTCTAACCTAAAAATAAGGACCGCTCGACCTCTACACGTGCCATTCAAACGGACGCTATTGCCTCCTGAAACCACTAATCTGCCATGAAACCTGGATGCCTTGAACTTCGCGAGGGTGGAATCGAAACCTCATGAACTGCAAGTTTCCGCTAATTATAGAAGATTCCGCTATGTGAGTGTGCCAGAGCTCTAAGTGTAAGGCTTGTAAGTCTGAACGATTTTGGGTACCGCATGAATACATTTATTAATGAACTTTTCAATATATTTGCTACATTCTTACCTCGTTTTTTACTGTCTGTCCGAAGTTAGACAAACTGTAAAGAATGCTGAGGCCAACGATTGTGTCGAATCCATGAAGCTGAAGACCATAGACGAAACCTTTTTCTGCGAAGGTCAAGATGCTCCAGATGAGAAACAAGATGGAAAACGAGGACACCATGACCAAGATGATACTAAACGTCTTTGAAATATTATCAACGAAAGCCCTCAACATGCAATGACACTTAATTAAAGGAAAAACACTAGTAATTTCCGAATCCTGAAATCTCTCATTCACCTCGACGAGTTTGTCGGCTACAAATCTCAGAAAGTAGAGGAGGAGAAACAAAGGCGCAACCATCAGTCGAATCCACGTCATTTCTACCACGGAAATCAATATCGCTATCCAAACCGAAGTCTCCTTGTTGAAACTAACATTTTTCAATCCAAGTGTGAAGATGCTGATGATGCCAAAAACTACAACGACAACCATTGCGAATATATACGAATTTCGTTTCCGGACTGGTGGTTTCAATGATCGAGAGAACTCTTGGATGCGTCGCGCTTCCTCAAACAACGACGTGATTCTGCGTTGGACTCGCAGGTCACCAACAGCCAAGATGAGGATGAACACTTGACAAAGGAGCCGAAACACATAGTAGAAAGACATATAAAACCCAGCGGCCTGAGAGATGAAGGCTGGGAACACTCTACAGATGGTACGCAAGGCGAGCACGAGATGAAGGGCAGTAACTAAACCGCTGTACAGTCGAACTGCGGGATTCCATCCGGACGATGCCACTCCAAACCCAATGACACTCAGGAATCCTCTCATGATCCTCTCACCTCCGATCGGTGGGAGCTCCATCGCGGCTCAACTATTCCATGGAACGCCGTCAAATAAGGAAAAGTCCTCCACTCTTCCACTGCGCTGCTCCAAAGTTCGATATTTATAATCGATGTGCCACTCCCTCTAATTTCCACATACATTTCCCGATATCAACATTCCATTGATGTCAGGATAATGATTGGCGTTTCCATGGCTAATATTTGCTCATTTTCCCGAGTGATGTTCTGAACTTTTAATGAACACTTTTTTTTGCAAGGAGTTTCATTTTTTTTTGGATAAGAGCCTCCTCCAAGGAAACAGACCTAGCAATGGAACTGGACATCAATTTGATTCTCTGCCTCTTGCGCGTATGCGATCATTAAACTTTTTTCGCAGTGAACATACTATTTTTTTTACGGGTCGATAGAAAACTGCTTTTGATACACTGTGGGATTATTCAACCCAGAGGTCAAAAATATAGCGTGCGGGATCCTGGCCGCCATCTTAGCCGAGCGACAATTGTGTGTGTGTGTGTGTGCGTGTGTGTGACAGCTTTTAAGGCCAAACGCTTCGAGATATGAACTTGAGGATGTGCCATTTCGAAATGAAATGTGCAAATCGGTTTCACAAAAGGGAGTGGAGGCAACTTTCATGGGAAATCGCAGTTTCGCTCTCGTCTCATCTCTCGGATAAAGGAGAATACGAGAGTTGCTTTGTTACTCGCAAGGGAGTAGTAGCATCGCTCACTGCAGTGCCTAGCGTCTGCTGCCGGAATAAAGGGATTTTAAGCGTCCATGATGAAAGACGGAACCCGAGAGTCCATTAAAGGTTGTATTGTTTTCCCGTATCGTAGTTGCATTGGTAGATGACAAAAAATTAAAAGTATGGGGACACGGGACCCAGTAAATATAAGAGTACATATAAGAGGTAGTCTGCGAATCGTGACAGTCCTTTTTGCTGCATGTTCTCTGTATTCCTCTATTCGTTTGAGATTATGTACGATGCTAGCCGTTGATGTTTCCCAGACTGGGACTCCTGCACATCTGGGTTGATTCATTTTCTGTGGCTGCGGTCTCGCGTCTGTGCGCTGACACTGAGGTGTGTTGTTGATTGCAGTGTGTGACACCATCGTCAGGGTACTCCACTTAGTGAGCTTCTTTCGAACTATAACCCAATGTATACTTTTTTTCTCGCTCTATGGGCACTGTGATCCATTTACGTGCTGAGGTGTCACGTTAAATGTTTGGTGAAATGAGCTTTGACAAATGACATCGGCGCGCTTAATGTTCCAATGCCGTTTCAGCTCCGGGATTTGACTGAATACTTTTTCTTCACCTTTGATAACACAAACATGCTCCATTTACATTGTCGGGTGTTAAGGATAATCACGGGTGAATGAGACCTGCAGGCTTTATAATAAACATATGATCGTGTCCAGGTAGCACGTTAACGCTCTCGAGGACGTTCGAACTATGTTCAATTTTGGACGTTCGATGCACGCGAATGAGCATCTTTCGTGCGCTCTAGTCAGGTGTCGTTTCATAACCAAACATGCGGCATTTGAAGGACACTGGTTGAGCGTTACATATATTTTCCTCAAGCGTATCTATGGTATCCATCTGACAATGGCATGAATAAAGGTTCGCACAACCGACGCTAGATGACGCCAAAGTAGTCGCACATAGCGGATCAATTACTGATACAGCTGGAATAGTCCGCAATTCCTTCCACGCGCTAGCCGATCGTTCCCCTCATAAACCAGAGGGGACGATACTTGAATTTCTCAACGAATTGGTCTTTTAAGAGGCAACCCAGTCCAAAGGGTCTCGAGAAAACACTGGCTCGAAAGATAGAGGGATGCTGGTTCAATTTCGAGGGTCACTTCATGCATAAGAGGATTGAAACTGAAAGGATATAAATAGTTACCATCCATCCCGTGAGAAGGGAATACCGTACAGGGTGTGTCCAGATTCTGAGTATGAAGTAACTGCGAATGTCGTGGAGGTTTACGTAGAACGACAATTACCACACGCTTCTCCTCCAGACTATTCCATAAAAGGGAAGATTCAACCAGACTATTTGACTCCATAAACTCCTCTGACCCCTCACGAGAGCTGGGCTTAGACTGGCTGCAACCAAGTGATGAAAAGAACGTATCCAATATGTTCATTGCATATTGGATGATGCCTGGAAAAGGAAGTTAATAGAACCCTTTATTTTCTTTGAAATATCCAATTCTTGTCCTATATGAGTTCACATACTTCAAGAAACGCCTGAATTGAACTGAATTGTTTTTTTATCTCTCAAAATTTCAGATATTTAATCAGTCAATACAACGATCCCATGGACTTTAATTGTACGATGACAGTACCTTAAATGAAACCTTCATTGAAGGGAGCTACTCGGAGTTATAGTCTCTGAAGATCATGGCGACTACTTCCACGACAACAAAGCATTTCGTTTCCTCCGGTTTGCCTCGGGTTTACCTGCCACTAGTAATTGTTCAATAGGGATCGTATATGACACTCTCAAGGAGACACAGCATTAAGTTGTACTACTTTGACGGACGTTATGCATCCATGCATACATCTATTAATGGTGTGTTAGTTGGAAATGCATTTAATCGCATTTTCAATGCTCAAATCGGTCACCCAAGAACTTAACGGTACAGAAAAATATCTAATAAATATTTGAGAATTTTTATAAGCAATTTTCGAATTTCTTTGCATTATTGATTTCAAAATGTGCATAACGTGGGCAATATTCTTCTCATCGAGGCCATTGAACCAGCTTGACAGCATTATCCATGCAATTGTCTTTCAATGAAACCGATGCAATTGGAAATGACATATTTTGTCCTGACAGTAATCATCCTTTATAGAATTTACTCCATGTTTTCGGACAAATAATCAGGCCTGAAGAATTACTCCAAGATGCTCAAATTGAGGCAAAGACGCCTCATGAAAGTCATGTTTTTCTCATTATCAATTTTTGTTGATTATTGGTATCATACTAGAAGAAAGTAAAGGGACGTGAAGGTATGCCTTTTCCTAACCCGAGGATTTAAATCCATTGTTAGTGTTAAGTATCACAAGTGTAATTTGACAATACCCTGCAAGTTACGACCCTAATTTAATCCAATAATTACATTTTCTTACCAAAGGATGGGTTTCCGTGGATTTGAAATCCTGCAAGTTAGAATGTTCCATGTCTTAGACAATTGGCTTGGAATCCTTCTTTTCAAATTCCCCATCTTAAGTTGACTCATGCTAATAGGCAGGCATAATTTATATGGTGGCCGACTGGCATGCGCATAACACGGAACAGTGAAGATTATGAATATCCTGGGAATATTTATTTGGAATGGCGGAAAACGCGAAACCGTCCAAAAATAAACGCCCGTCCACGAACTGGTGCCATTACCCTAAAAAATGATTTCGCTTTTCGAAGACTTGTTCTTTGAAATACCAATTTTTGGAGTTGAGGAGGAGAACCATCCATGCCTGCCACTCGTCCTACCTCACATCGTGGCGGATCCTTAATCCTGTGTCGATTTTTTGGACTCCGGGACGGAGGAGGTCGGAGGTCAGGTCTGAGTCCTTGAGTTGTGCATTGGAGATCCTGCTTGTCCCGGCTTTTACGGATTTCATCTTACAATTTGGAAGCCGGAGTTCCATCACTCCCGGCAAGAAATATGGAACAGGATTTTAAAGAAAATCACTAATTAAAATAAACCATTGACTAGGATACAGTGCACTTTATTGCATGGTGTCCACATTTCCTGGATGAATAGCTCCCGATCATAAAAACACCACAATTTCATTTTAGCAAAGGAGTGAGGACAAGGATACGACTGACATGAAACATTGCACTTAAAGCCTGCATAGAAGTCCAAATAAATATACAGCAACAATTCAATAAAGGTACAAGGAGCCAGATGTGTAGGTGACGTTTAGTCCGATGTCTCTTAATTGAAAATTAAGAAATGTTACCAGGAGTGACAAACTGGATGAATAAGATGATGTAAGCTAACACCGCTGCAAACACCTATGAGAAACGGCGCGGGAAAAATCAGATAACAACAGAGAGGAGAATTTAGGCATGCTGATCCGATGCAAGCTTACCGAGAGAAACATTCGCTTGTCAATGGTGAAGAAGTCGCAAGCGGACAGCTTCACGGGCGAACAGGCAAGAGACGAAAGGAACAATTGAAGTTGTTTCCTCGAGCGTCCGTCAAGGTCATCCATTTCCAACCGCCTTGCGAGTTTGGTGGACATATTCGCCTGACATAAAAAAAATCTTATGGAATGGCGAATGAAGCCTGACATAAAAAAAATATTATGGAATGGCGAATGTAGCCTGACAAACTCGCCTTGAACGCGCCTTCGGCGCGGTTCGCTTCATAAAAGATTAATAATCATACATTTGAAGCATCCCTTTTCGATGTTCACAGCTACAAATTGGGTAAAACTCCTTGGATCATCAGGATTTTTTTTATCGCGAGTTTAAGCTACTGCTGCTTGTGCGAAGTGATTTTCAATCTAATCTTGGGAACATAAATCAAAGAAGAATTATTGACCAAGCCCATGATCTGTGGTTTCCCAGACAAGAGGCTAGTGTTCAACATAATGCAGAGCACATTGAGCATCTTTTCAGTTGATATATAAACACCCCTAATCCAATTTGTGGACTTTCGTGTTTGACACTCGTGCATTTGTTTTTGTTTTGTTCATTTGCTTGTTTGGTTTTGTCAATTTTGAAAGAGTTTAAATCTCCTGATGTTTGCTCTCTTCGACTCACTAGGGCATTGAATTGGGATCTCTGTATCTCATAACGAAATCAATTTGAAAGTGCAATTCGACAAATCAGATTTACCTAATAGTTTCATTTTTAAACAAGACTCTAAGACCTAAATTTTTTCCAATAATACCTAGTGGTAGGAGCTACTCATTTTCCATACAATTTTTCATGTCTATATCGCATAGTTCTCAATCTAAATGAAGATTCAGATGCAGCGTTTTCTTTTGCCTCAGGACTTTCATCACAGTCTGGACAGATGATATATAAACATTAAGGATGTACTAGAGAGTACACCATATTTCACTACTTAGTGACCGTATTCCACTAATAAATATTCCATGAGAATTTCAGAATGATGCACGCTTGCCAAGCATGAAATTGACTAGTCCACACATTTGTGATGAGTTTCATAATTCAACTCACCCTGTTGCTCACGCTTTGTCCCCACGAAACCACTGCATAGAGAAGGCTTAAGGCGAGGGCGGTCTGAAATCCGCATGCTCGGAGGGCGATGATAATTCCACCAAAGATCACCACCAGGAAGTTCGAGGTGAAGAACATGAAACAAAACGCAGTCAAAACGACTAAATAGACGTTGAAAGCCTCCGAGAGTCCGTCGACGAACTCTGCCAACTTGAAGTGGAGCTTCATCAGAGGGACTATATCGGGTGTGTCGGAATCCTGGAACCCTCTGTTAATCTCTGTGAACTTTTCTGCCGCGAATTGTAATAGGAAAATGAGTAGTAGAGTGGGTGCTACCATGAATCTCATGGAAATCATGAGGAGCACGGCATCATATATTGCTGACCAACCCGAATTCTGAGATTTCTCGGAGAAATGTTCAAATACGGCAAATAGGATGCTGACGATGACAAAGACGATCACTACACCAACGGCGAAAAGGTGTTGACGTCGATTCAATGTCGTTATTTTCACAGATGAGGCAAATGCTTGAATGCCTCGAGCATCTTCCAGCAAAGAAGTGATTCTGCGTTGCAAGCGGAGGTCACCCAGGGAAAGAATGAAAATGAAAACTTGAGTCAGGAGATCGACGTAGATGAAAATGGAGAGGTAGAAATCCGAGAGGCCATATAATAATTGCTCAATTATCAAACGGAAGGTCCGCAGAATAATGGCGAGCTGAAGGACGGTGACGAACCCGCTGTAGAGTCGAACCCAAGGATTCCATCCGGATGATGCCACCCCAAATCCTATGGCACTCAGGAATCCTCGGATGATCCTCTCCCCTCCTATTAGACGGAGATCCATCCTGGAGCTGCGAGGTATTTCGTGGAACAGCGTGAAGTGAGAAGGAACACTTTTGCATCACGTCCATTCCGCAGTTTCCACGGTATCGCCCAGAATCGATCCAAAATCCATTTTTCTCTCCTTCTTGCTTATTTTCCGAGAAACCTAATCATTACGAAATGGAATCCTATAATTTCTGTACCTACTCAAGAATAATTGACGCACATTAACGGGTGGAGCACATGTTCGCGTTCGAAATCCCTAATTACTACATTACGATTTCATCACGCAGCACTACATTACTAATTACCACTATTTCATCACGCAGCCTGTGCAGTGTGCCGTGCTGTCCTACGCATCAACGTTTATCGGATATCCCAGATGAAGGAACGGTTCAAAGACTGTGGTGTCCAGCACATTTCGTTGCTTCCGAGTGGTAATAATAAAAGTTGTTAGTACATTCACCAGAATACTTTTGCCTGTGAGTTTCTGAAGTCTCGCATGTTCCGAGGGATCCAACACATGATTCCATAGCTCAAAGATGCCATTGTCAGGGAGGTAGCCTGCACCCCGAAAGGATATGCAGTCGCGTCTGTTATCCTTTCAATGCAATATATAGTGAACTAGCCGACCCGTGGAAGACTTCCTCGTACTCTTCGGCAAAAAATCCCGAGTTCATTCGGCGGCCCTAAAACTCAGAGACCCTCTCATTGCAGGTACTCTTTCCCTTTCTTTCCGTGTCCCCACGTACAATCCTTGGAGTCCCCTTTCATTCCGCTGAAGGGAGGACGACTTCCTCGCCAGGGTGAGAACTTCGCCCTAACATTTATCGGCACTTTTCCCTGTTGATTACAGCCCTTTTCGCTTCCTACGTAAAGACCAACTCCATCACTTTGCGTGCAAGCCTATGAGAGAAATATACGGAAAATACAGAAATGGATACGGGATGGTAGCGACCCAACCGGCGGGATCCTTACAATTCCAAAATTAGCCATTCAGTGTTCAGTGTTCAATTTCAGTGTTCTCAACGCTCTGCGTATCAACCGCTTGGACGTCGTACGTCTTGCGCACCCCCACCCCATCCCCCTCCTACTCACAGGGGTGTTCGTGCCTACGATACGACTTTTCCGGATCCCGAGAAGTAAATGGGCGGAGATTTCATCCCCAGCGAGATAGTAATCCTTCCTCAAGGTATGAAAAGGGACGCCAAGTGTGATACGCAGGGACTTTCACACGTCCCAGCGAAAAATTCCATCTTGGAGTTGTGATCACCCAGAGGGGGGGGGGGGCATGCGTAGAATGCCTTTCTCTTCCGTGGTAGTGTTAGGAATGGCACGGAGAGATATTACTTAACCGCCTGGGTTCGGTGGTGAAATGGAAGCATACTTTACCGTCAAGCAGCAAGTCCTAGCTTCGATACCCGCTCGTTCGATCGTTTTTTTATTCACCTTACGCCATATGAACCCTTCCCCACCCCACATCCCCCCCCTCGGAGCTGTTACGTTATCGAAAATAGATCACTGTCGCAACGGCCGGAAAAAAGTGCTAGCCGAAGAGAGGGAGACTTACACCCAGAGGCAGGCATGAAGGCGCCGCACATGCGCCCCAGTGCACTTGTGGACATACACACGGAGGCCAAGCATTTAATATATACTAGCGGCCTGCGGCCGCTACGCTGGCCGTCTAATAGGTGGAAATTTGATTCTTCTATTGTGAGCATAACGTGTCCATGACATCCTCTGTTCATCGCACTACCCATTCGGAACTGAACCGCTTCATTAAATTTATACACATACAGCTTACAGTAAACGGGGAGATTTTGTTCCTAAACACCATCATGATATTCGAGCGGATTGCCACAACCGCCATTGTGAATACCTAGGTTTAGCAGGTTTTCATGAGACTTAAAACGACTTTGTTGATTACGTCATTCAATACTCTTGCATCACCGATCAGCTCACGGGCTGTTAACATTAGCTTACGGTACAGGTACCACTGATTCTGAAACAGTACGGGCCATTTCCAAGAACTTGTT
>CAJPEV010001151.1:0-56651 GCA_905338385.1 Darwinula stevensoni
CACTTGGGGGATGTCTTATTGAAGGGATTAAACCTTACTCGTAGAAATCCTGTTTACCACATTCTTCCATGTTCACGTGGGGCTTGGCGCGAACCCACGCAAGCCTCCACATGTATCCCTCAACAGCGCCATAACGCCAACCACGTGACAAGTGTAATCCGTGAATTTTGGCGCTCGACATCCATCCATACTAAAAACTATCGACAAACCATGCATTCCTCTTTCCAAGCGTTGTCAGATGGACGTGTCATTGAAAGAGTGAGGCCCAGATCAAGAACCCCCTTAATTCCCCTCCCCCTTAATCCGGCCCTGGATGCTAAAGTCTACGGCCTAGAATGGTAGAACCTTGTTGGCCTGGCGCTTTAGGCCGTAGATGGCCGTGTCCATGGCGTAGCATAGTAGGAATGGCTCTAGCCTATGAAAGAAAAGAAGAATGGAGGGGAAGGCTAGCTGCGAAACAAGCCTATGCAAGAAAAAACGTAGCCCAGGAAAAAGGCCCTACCATGCATTCAGTTAACTGTGTCCTACACTGACAGACTGGAGCGATGCCCAGATTGCCTCTGCTACCTTTAGGCCTTGGCCTTGACACATTAGGCCTATAACACCTGACCCAACCCCAAAAAAAAGGGGTTGGGTCAAGTTAGGCTAGGCTACTTAGGCTAGGCCTATGTATCTATGATCTCACTAACTTATGCTAGAAAGTAGCTAATGAGATTATAATCCTACGCTTGATTACTTTTATGCAGTATAATTAGAAAGAGTATAGTTAAATAAATATATAACTCATGGAAATGTCATGAGAAATAATCTGCAGCTTGCGAGTTCCGACCACCGACTGCCAACAAATAACATTCAAACAACATATAAAAATGCAAATGCAAAAACCACATTAAAATATTCATGTTCAAATGATGTTGAAATTGTGGGAAAATTAATCATTTTTCATCATTTTCAATTAATCTTTTTGATTATCATTTTTTCGAATTTTATCATTAAACTGATTAATTAATTAATCAGAACCATGCCCTAATGCAAGAAAATGATGCTTTTGACACTTTAATTCTTCCATCGACTCGATTAAATTTCATATAGCTGACACTTGAAAAATATATTAGCGCAAATGAGCACCATTGAAACAGCTCATGCTCTAAGATTTTCCAATGGAAAACGAAATCCTGCTGACATGTTCTAAAAATTCGGTGTTTTATATTCGAGTGTGGGAGCTTGTAGCAAAAGACGGCTACTTCGAACTCGGTTGCGCCGAAGAGCGAAGCAGTTGGGAAGACTTCTCATTCGGGACGGATCGCGTTCCACTAGGGTTCCTGATTATGCAAGTCCCATAATTGAGAAGAAGGCGAATGACGAAGAATCTTTCACGCATCTCTTTTAAACTGAATTCTAAATCCAAACCTAAATTTGTTGAACTCCCCTTCCGGGGCCTTCCCATCGAGTCTCTCTCGATCTGGCTAGAAGCTCTATTTCGAGTACTACTTCCTTCGGTTTGTCATATTTGGAGGCCTTAACCTTCCGCCTTCACTAGGGATCTTATAACGGGTCACTCCCTGATCCCACCGAAAAAGTGGTTACGCAGGAGTCATCTCGCTTCATTTCTGGGAAGCTTTTTTGTTCAAATAACTGAGATAGATGTCTCACCCAGAGATACGACAAATTTGTTTACTGCCGCTCTAGCGCCGATGCACCGTTTGCAATGCCCAATTGCACCGTTTATTTCTTCTTTCGTCGGGAGTCTGAATATTCTCTCTTCTGCTTCCCTTTCGCCATCATCATTCTCTTTTCCTTAGAGTTTCAATGTGCGCATGTTTTGGGATAATTCACGATATTTCACTTTCCCATTTTCCAAACTAGCTTTGGTGCCGATATAAAATCTTATAGCATCATCTAGTACAGTGGTTCCCAATCTTTTTGAGGCGAGGGCCTTACGGACTCTTTGGTCCACTTTGAGTGGGCCGCACTAAAAACGTTCGTCAACCTGGAGTGGGTCGCATTGAAAAAGATCCAACATTTCTGTCTGGCTAACAGGCCATCGATCTCTTGGTCAAGCAACTCTAAACCGGGAAGTTCCATTTAAAAAATAAGCAGCAATCGAAACTGCCTATTTCTCTGCATCCACACGCACTTCCACCTCTCGTAGTCACGGAAACTGCCACTACTTGGAGTCAAGGCTCATGTGAACGCATCGGTTCTTGGTGCTGCTTTGTTACAAGTTGTATTTTCGATAAATATTTCTTTTTCTCCCCTTAAATCCATTTCCTTACGAGGAAATATTTCTATTTCCCTGCAGTATGTGGATGCTCCGAATTTTAGGCATGTCCAACAGGTGCACACCTAAATACATAAGCATCCAAATGTAAACATGTATTATATGCATCTAAATATCTAAAACAATGACTAAACTTGCTTGTTCTCAGATAAGGATTAAAAATCTGTAAATTAAGGTGTTAATCGCGATTATTCATGAGTGCCGATGAAACGGATAAGTGTGAAAAAGTCAATTATTAGTTAATCTTAGTGGGCTGCATAAAACCAGTAAGTGAGCCGCACTTTGAATACTGCTGATCTATGAGGTGCAAAAATTCATATAATGTATAATGCGTCCCAATCGACTCCGAAGTTCCCGTTCTAAAGCGTTCATATTTCACTCAATAATTAGGTGCATTTCAAATCTCGTTGATTGACGGCACATAAGAATACAAGAGGGGAAAAGGGAGCTGGAGCCCCTCACCTCTCTATCGACATCAAGCAGATGTTCTATACGGTCGTCGTAAATAATGAGAAAATGACGCCCCGTCGCCGTGCACATTGCGAGGATCGGAAAAATCGTGAAAGATTCAAGTATAACCGATGCTGTGACTTCGCCTAACGAGTTATAATTGTACAGCAGCGACCGGTTCGAAAAAAAAAATCAATTACTATCCATTTTACAGCGAGTTTTGGACTCAATATGAAGCATTATTCAAAATTGCATAATTTAAACTAATTCTATTCCTCGTAATCGGTGTCTGATGTACTCTCTGATTTTAATCGTGAGAAGTCCTCTCAACTTGACCGTGAGGCTGGGAATCGTGGTTTTATTCACGGCTCTGGCCTCTTAGGCCTTTCCGTCTTGTCGAAATCGTGCCCTATAACGTCCAGCAGAGAAAGGACCACGTCATCGACAAATGTGCATGCCATGGATGAAAGAGTCGAGGTCTTGAGATCGGTTGAGATGACCTGGATGTTACAAACACCCCCTTTCCCCAGATTTACTCTAATTTTTCAACTTGTCCCTCTTCTGTCGCGGCAGAATATGGTAAGCTCATGAAGTTCTGCAAAACCATACTTGAATGATGATTATGTCTGTCCCTGTGCAGTAGAGAACCATTGCAATGCGGGCATCCATAAAAATTTATTTCCATGAAGAACTGCAAACTTTGTAAGTATGCAGGATGAGCAAAAAAAATCCCTTTTTGGTGAGGTATTTTAGAAACTCCCCATCTACGATATTCCATGAAACTCTCACAGGAGTGAGGGTGACAGATATTTAACCCTTTCGTTGTTACCTAGACATACCTTGTCCCATTATTAATGTTCTACTAAAATCTCTGTAATTATAATAAAACGATTCATACGAAGCATCTGATATTTTTCATACCTATTGTTCAAAACTGGACAATTTAAAATAACCGTCGTCAGATGCCACCACTCATATATCATTATATGTAAAGTTTAAAAAAGGAAAATTTTGCACAAAAATTTGTCACTGAAAGAGTTAATGAAAGAATGGCGGAAATGAAAAGAATATTCTGATTGGCATGTTTCCTATTAAGTCTGCTTGCGACTCTATACTTTCTGACTTGGGGAACGCTAGTAAAAGCACGAACCTTTTTTCACAAAAAAAATTGAATGTTCGTAAAGATATGAGGTCGTGACAGCATAGCCAAGGAAATGGATAGCATTTGCGAAATGAGGCGTTCCATCATGGCTATACCAATTGTAAACCTATTGGTTCGCCAGAAATCCTTCCCGTATCATCCAGGCAGTGATTCCGGTTCTGGTGTGGTGCTTCTCATATCCTTACATACCTTAAGTCGTAGGAAGAAATGCCTGCATGAAGCATGGAGCTTCACGCCTGTAATTGATGGAGATATCTTTGCTCCCACAAAACAAGAAATTGCTGGAAGGAAGCATGTTTTTCTTAGGCGAGCACTTTTTATTTATAATGAGAGAAAGAAGAGATTTGTTCGAACCGTCCTCTGTCTCTTTCTCTCGAATAAGTGTGTTTCTTTGCGGTGACAAGGCAACATTGTTTTTGTATTTCTTGTGAGGGATTCTTGGAGGATCATGCATCGTTTTAACGATACAATACAGGAGCGAGAATTCGTGGACAGGATTCTTTTCGTGTGGTCGTAAAGTATGAGAGAAACTTAAAATGCAAAAAAGAGAGCGAGATGGATAACGAGGTGAGAGCAGTCTTCCGGATATAAGCATACTGTATATCTGGCAATGAACATGTGGAGCTTCACCAAAGATCAAGATCCTGACCCTTGATAAACTTGCAGGAGGATCACGGCAAAGGTGACGATGTGGTTCACAACCTGGAAGAACAGGAAACCGTAAAGAGAATAGTGTTTCTCTCAAGAGAATAATCACTTCACTATCATGTGCTCTGGACAACATTGGAATCCAATTACGAGTCACTTACTTAGAAAACTATTGAAAAAGTTAACCACTTCGAAGCAAGAATATATCTTTTAAGTTGTGCAGCTGTGCACATAAAATTTGAGATTGTGATTTCTATAAACGCCTTGGGGTCATGGTCAGTACCAGCACGCAAGCCACTCGCATCTAAGAAAATATTAGTTCTCCCAGAGCATTCTTTCATTTTGCTGCTTTCGCACCAGGTTACTCGCTTGGATAAATCAGAATATTGTCCGTAAGAGTAGTTGGAGAAGAAAAAGTCCAAAAAACTCCCTAAAAAAACCAATGGAACAGGTTAACCTGACAGATTGTTGGTTGCCCTGGAGTCAGCTCCGGATCTGGTAAGGTCACAATGGTGCCTTCCAAATAGCGACTGACTCCGGTATCTAACTTTCCTGCCGATATCCTCGGTACCTCTGGGAGGAGCCAGGGTACCTTCCTCAAAATCCGGGATCTGGATTGGATACGGAACTAGGAGAACTAATAACTCATTGGCTAATTTGGAGGTCGGCCTGGCTT
The DNA here is from genome assembly GCA_905338385.1 of Darwinula stevensoni. NCBI lineage: Eukaryota > Metazoa > Arthropoda > Ostracoda > Podocopida > Darwinulidae > Darwinula > Darwinula stevensoni. Next base: position 5,218 of record CAJPEV010001151.1, read on the forward strand.
AATGTATTTGAAGTCGTCAGAACCTTGTGACCGCCTTAATGTATTTATAAGAGTTTGGTTTTCTGTGTTTACCCCAGTCGGTTCCAATGTTGTCCCATCCTAACAATGACAAAATATTATCATTCTCGCTTGAAAATTAATACTTGACTAAATCATGTATAATACTTTTGCTCGATTTCTTTGAGAATGGTTATTAATTATGTCTTAAAATTATGTCTTAAAAATCAACGCAATTTCCATCAACATACCATATCAGGATTAACTAGGTACAAAAAGAAAGGTATTTTCTTAAGGGTTATGAAATAATCAATATGGTTTCATTTCATCGTAACACATCATGATGTAAGGAAGAGAGAGGTGTAGGAAATGTAAGAACAGAATGGGACAAGATTCCCCCAACTCTTCTTCACACTTCAGGAGGAATTAAATAGGCGCGGTAGTGCCTATTACCTTTTTTTAATCCCTTCCCGCCACAAAATTCAATGTCCTCGTATTCTTCTCTGAGAGCATCAACTGGAACAAAATTTGGCATACTTCCTCTCTCACCACAGAATTGCTCCAGCAAATTTGAAGCTTCATCTCCCTGGGGTTGAGGAGAACACTGAATCTCGTTTTTGGAGGATGTGAATTTTATTCCGTTTTTTTTTTCTCTCCCCCTCCCCGAGTAGCCACTCCTGGGGAGTTTTCGGAGGAACGGGACCAACCATAAGAAAGATATTGACTGGTAGATTTCGAAAGTGGCTGTTTTGTTGTTTGCGATGCTCCATTTCTCCATTAAAAAAAATGAATTTGCTGTCGTCAATTAGGCTTGGAGTGCTTGCTACGGTACCATCCTCCAGTGTTGCCGGATACCGTGCCGAAATTATGGCAGATTCAAGACTTTCAATCTTCGTATCGGCGTCTGGATCTTGTTTTTTTTTTTTAATGTGAGACACTTATGTGCTGAGTTCATGAGCTGAGCTGAGAATGTAGCGGTGGTTAGCAGTGATTGATCGATGTGGTGAGATATGGAGATATCCTATCCGGACATCCCTGAATTAACAGGATGGTGCGTACCATGGATTCCATGCTTCTTGAAGGCATTCTCTCCTCGGACCTATCCGAGAAACTCCAGATAGGCCTAACGTTCCACGTCCCACTGAAATGGTTCATGAAACGCGAAACAGGCCTCCAATCGGTCTAACGTTACACGTCCTCTGACATGTCCTCTGTGAAATGGTTTGTGAACGTATGAATAGACCTGCGATTGGCCTAACGTTACACGTCCTGAACCAGATGTCTCGAAGACCACGATTCACCCTTATAGGCGTAATTGGCGCCGTAAGTCGAGAATTGAGTTTCTTTTGAAAAGGAAAAGGTAGGCCATCGAGTAACCTGAAGGCAGTCCAGAAGGCAGGCAGTTGGTTAGGCCTAGGCTTAATGTTAGTGAGTCTCGTGGAGAGGAGGGGGTAGAAGAAAGGGAAAGCCATTGAAAATTGGTTTCAACATTACTTCATAAACAGTATAAATTTCTCCCTCTCCCTCTCTGATTATCGTCTGAGTACGCCAGTCATGTGCGCCTAGGGAAACAGAGTGGAAAAGTTCTCCTGTGCAGGAGAATGGGGCGAAAAGGAAGGACGACCCCGTTCTTCACAGACCCGTTCTTCTTTCTTCCAGTTTTTACCCTATCGTTACTGATCGCACCTATGTTGAAAAGCAATGGGAGCGTTGAGGAAGATGTTTATAGCTCGCAACGCCTCAACCTTCTTTCCATTTCTACGATTGCAGGAACAACCTCCTTCTGAGAAAGGAGGAAATCTGAGATGGATTTCGAAATTTGCAAAACTTGGTTTACTTGAATGCCTGCGAAGTCCATCTTTAATTTTGTCTTATTTACATTATTTGTCTATATGTTCTTCTGGATCTGTCTCTGATATAGGAGCTATCGCAGATAGCATGGAATCAAAAGCTATTGAAATATGGATAAGAACGCAAGAACGGGAAGAAAAGGAATCCTCTTGATAGGCAAGGAAAGCTGGATTTTTGCTATTTCCCCAAGCTCAACAGCTTGCCACCTCACTTTCCTAATGTTCATCGTCCCATGTCTATGGAATCCTTTTCGGGTTGCAGGTAAGCATCACTAGAATAAGACCTGCGAATAACATAGAAAGGGCATTTTCAAGGTGTTCTTACGCTGGTTGTGAGCGGCTTCCCCATCACGAAATATCCATCGGCTGTCAATTGCGTCTTGGATTCGGAACAGGTCCTCTCCAGCAGCTCCATCTGTATGCAGTATTTCAAACCCATTCTTCAACGCAAGACCAGAAATTCCTTGCAATGCAAGGGGTGGTTTTTACCTCCCACTGTAGATATCCGACATCTGCCTGTGAATTTTTCTTCCAAACATTGGACTTGAGCGCCTTCTTCAACGACGAACGAAGATTCTCTTCCTTCAAGAATTTCCAATCCCACCATGTGAATGAGGGTGAAGAGAAAAAGAGTTTGGGCGTTCTTAGTTTTGTAGTTTCTTTACGTGACAGACCCGCTTGAGTGGGGCATCGCTCATTGCATCCATTATTTCTTAAATTTGATGCACTCAGAATCCGTTCAGCTGAGAAAGAAGGCATCTGAATGTCTAACTTGTGAATGCACTCGGATGACAGATTTGACATGGGCAGCAGTTGGGAAATTGGCTTGGTAGAAATTTGGCATTGCGAACCGATGCTTTTATTCTCTTGAGTTCGATGAGAAACGAAATGTTTCAGTATTCATAATATTGGAAAAGGAGGTATACCGATGGGATTGATTGGAACTGCTTGCACCGAATAGAGAAAGCCTCCCCTAGCATGAGGTATGCAGAGAGCATTCAGAGCATTCCCCTTCAGGGTCCAAGAATGATGGAGAAAAGAAAATGAGTTCATTGCCTTTCTTTCACTGTTTCTTCCATATGCTTTTCAGACTGTATGTCTGCACAAGTGGAGATAAAAGGATTTTTCCCTCTCAGTTCTTGTTCTTCATCGTCCCGCTCTTATTAGATACGCCATGAATTTGCATAATACATCGAACATTCGGGTGGAACCACTTAAGTTCGAATACTAACGATCATTGTAAAAAAAATCATTCGCAAGGTAGACATCAGAGAGTTCTTCCTAACCCATGATGAACATGTTACTAAGCGGAATGCTTGCAGTGGCCATTATCGTTTGCACGATTTCGAAATATTGGTTGGAAATAAGTTGCATATCGCGGACTGGAGAAATTCAAGAAAACGTACGGAGATGATCCTATTAGAGAAACGTTTCGTAAATGGTATTGTTTATCCTGTGATCAATTCTTATTTCACGTGACACTAAGGAACATAGAACACTGCTGCACGAAATGTACATACCTTCTCATATTGTGTTCCTAGACGAAAAATAAGTGAAGCGATGTTGTCCTGGTATGACTGTCTGAACATTTATTGTTTTGCCCTTAGCCAGAACTGCGGGCCATTCTTGCTCATGAACTCTGGAACTCTTCCAGCAATAGCACGGAAAGATGGTTCCATCGTCTCTCTCCCAATTGGTGGGGGTAAGCCTGTCTGCTAGTTTTTGGTTGAGCATGTATGGAAGGATCGCGCTCAATAAGCATGCGATTACCTACTCCAAAATGGTTCCACGAACGAAGAGAAACATTTTAAAATTTCAACTGCGACGCATGGATCATCTATACCATAGCCTTTTTTCGAGTACGGGATGGACTTACTTCTTGGAGGAATATCATCAGGGAAATTATTCGGATCAGGCTAAGCTCCTACAGATCGGATGCTTGTCACTCTGTGGTTTGCAGAACTTGAAATTCTAGTGCGGAAGTCATTCTTGAAACGGTCCTAATCTCGCTTTTCGTTGAAGGAAGAAACTGCCATTTACTGATTATCCACTTTTTCTTTATCCTCTTCCGTCCTTGTTTGGGCGGTAATTCATCCGGAGTGAATTTCGGAGGTGTCGTTCCTGAGTGAAGTCGTTCTTTAAATGCCGAAGAAAAAACAAGAATCTTTTGCTACTTCACTGTCTGGCTTCTTTCTATTACTTCCTCCTGTCCTCTCTCATTAATGAATTCCACGAGGGGATAATGTGGACGCTCTGGACATCTATTTGATAAAGGAGGTTTTCCCATCCTATTCCAGAAGCAGAAGCACCTTGGATTGGTTTATTTTGGTATTCTCATTAACTTTCAACGTTTTTTTTTGCCTTAATTCGATATCCAAGAGATATTCCGAAATGTTGAAGGATTGATATGATAAGAGGTTCTGAAGATTAGTTGATAATAAAAAAAACACTATACCTATACTATATCTTTTAGCCCACCCCTTATGTTTAACCCATGACGATTAAATCTATATACTCGTATTAACCCATTCGCTGACCATTTTTTCACTCTAACAGTTGCTGTGAAAAACCACTGAATTTGATTTAATAACCATGGAGAGCTAAAACCTCAAAGAAGACATAGCATGCCATCTATTGACTGTAATGATGATTTGCAAGGAGGTTCGATCGATAAAGTAGACCTGTGGAAGATCCCGTCCGGCAGACGGGCTTGTCAGGCAAGGCCCCGTATACAGAGCCGTCTCTCGGACAGGTGAGTCAGCGGATGGGTTAAGTTGATTATAACCCCTGGCGGGAGACCTAAAACTCTTTTTTTCGTTTCAGGATTCAAATTCGTCCTTGATGACGCAGTGGAAAGATTTAAAGAAAACTTGAGCATTCTCCTTCTTGCCTAAACTTACGAGTACGTATTGTAAATGGACATGCAGTATTACAGGGACTTACCTCGTCGTAGAAGTCTTGCACGGAACTATTGGTAACTGATAGGGTGAAGTGATTGCAAAAAGCCATTACAGTCAGGCTAACCAGAGCCTTGATGACAGTCAATGAAGGAATTTCCTTTAATGATACGATCGCTGCCAGGACTACATATGTTTCCATGGTCGTGAGGGCTCCATTGACGGCCACAGTCCAAAAAATTATCCCACCGAAGCATTTGCTCGTTTGCAAGATCGTCTCCCTTATCTCTTCCATTGCTGTGACAGTTGCAATAACTGAGGCTTTCTTGGTCTCAAATGACATTCGCACACGAGAGAGGACATCCTCACAGGTCAATGACAACCCCCACAAATACACCAAAGGAAAAACATAGGAATTAGTGGTCAACGTGGCCTGGATGCATTGCACAAGGATTTGACACCCCCAGTTCTCACCCTCGTGCAAAACAATGTTGGTGTAGAAGTAGACTTCAACGGCGAGGACTACAACGTAAAAGACAACTTGCTTGGCCAGAAAAAACTTGTCATCCGCATCTGTAAAATATTTTTCCCTCAGATTGACAAACATTACGGTGACCTTCGCAATATGTTGGCTTCTTCGAACGACTTTGGCCATGACAAATAGAGTTTCTAGGAATGTCAATAACCCAACAAGGGAGATGAGCCTAACTAGCACGTCGTTATTTCCGGTGACGACAACGATTCCACCAGATGTAGGGAGGGTTTTTCCAATCCCATTCACGCCATCTGAAACAAGTCCCAGGAAAAATATGAAATTTATTGATTCATATTATACTATCAGGATACATTTACTGAGCAGTAAACGCTGCGCAACTGCATTATTGCGCAAAACACAGCTAAGACTGTTGTTGCTGCCTCGTGTCTGTCGGGAATTGCCGTGTTCTTTATGGTCATCACCTACCTCCACTGCATAGGACTAGAGTCCTCTGTAATTGTAGTAGCAGATTTATTGAAGCAAGACACTGAGGGATGCTTTCGGTGAGGTTGAGCCAAATATAAAAATTTCATTAAATTTCCTCCCTCAAAAGTTCATTAAAAACAAAGTTTTTTTAGCTTTGACTTTGTTGAATAGCAATATCAATATTCCCAGTTGGAAATGAAGGCCATTTTACAATCACAGAATAAATATTATTTGTTCTATAATTTCATTGGAACGATGTGTTCGAGTTGCATCTTAGGAATCTGCTTACACATAGGCAAAAAGAAAACGAAGATAACGCCAAAGCTGAGCGTAGAGGCGACGATGAGACTCCAGAAGAGATCCAGACATTTCCACTTAGGGTTCCCAGGTTTCCCCCACAATGCCGAAAGAGAGAAACTGCCTAAGAGGCAGCCGATGCCGCAAAGGATCCAAAGGCTCTTTTGCCTCCTGTGCGACGAGGAGCAGGCCCTCATATCACTGGGTTGATACTATTCTCTAGGAAAGAGTTTACGTTCGAATGGAGAAGGATCCCAAGTCACAATATCCTTGGAAATGAGCCAGAACGAAACTGGGTAGTGGCTTCCTTGCCCTTCCTATACTTTTTCATCACTCCTATTATGCTGTGGGCTTAATGTTTGCGTTGGTAGGGCGTTTTCATAGTCAATCAATAAAGTCAATGGGTAGCAATCATCATAGTTATCTGATTATTCCGATAAATCAATAGTTTTATTTGCAGACCTTGGCAAACTACTTATTGCTCTATGAAGGAAACTCTCCATCATCTCTAGTCGACGAGTTTCAAAACTCCTCACTTTCGATACTGTCGCACGTCATGCATACGATGGAGCATACGTGTCCCGGACAATTACGGCGCAATAGCAGTGCTGCTGGGTATAAAACATCTTGATGGATGAAGATCCGCATATCCTGGGTGAGCGAAGAGAAACGCTTTCGAAGGTGATTATTCTGAAGGTAAGCAGATCGATCTGATACTCCCCAATTAGGCGTGTAGCTCCGTTGCCAATCAAGTTTCCGGTAGGGTGCGGGCGAATACTTCCCAGAGAGCTATAGTTTTGGGGTTCAGAGATCTAAGCAGCAAGCGGGTCGGGTCGATCGCACGAGTAACACGAGGCGGGGCTCGGGCCCCGTAGAGCTCGGCAGACAATCAAATGGCGGGTCGGGTGTGGGGCGTGATTCTGTACCTTTAATCCTTTGACGCTTCAACTCGACGGATTCGTTGCTCTAGCTCTAGCATCTAGCATCATTATAGCTGAGCTGGTTCATAATGAATACTCACTAAACGAAGTTCTAATCTAAATTATCCTTTCGTCATTGTTCCTCGAGAAATGTCCAACTAATCAGTGAAACCAAACCAATGTGGCTAATTCTGTGATCCTGTATTAAATATTTCCCTGCACCCGAGGTTCTGTTACTTTCCCCGTGGTGGTGAAATAGAGTCCCTTGGTCTGTTTCTCCTTCGTCACGAACATATGAATCTAAGCTTCATTAAAATCTAAAACTGATCTGACTAAAGTAATTCTAAATCTAACCTAAATCTTAATCTAAAATAATGTAAACCTGATCTGAAAGCATTGTAAAAAAAAAGCACCGAGGGAGTGTTCCTAATTTTGTTGCTGATTTCGACTTTAAATAACGTTATATTTTTAGATGAGGGTTTACGTGCACCATATCCGTTTAACCTAAAACTGATAAGGTTTCGCACTGTGAAGAACGGGGTTGTCCTTCCTTTTCGCCTCTTTGTCCTTCGCACGAACTTTCCCACTCCGTTTCCCTAGACGCACATGACTGACATACTGTTGCGGTTATCAGAGAGGGGGAAGGAGGAATTAATACTGCTTATTCTTCCTGAAGTTTGAAAAAGAGTTGAGGGAATCACTTCCCATTCTGTCCTAATATTTCCTACACCTTTCTCTCCCTCTCATCATGAAGTTTTACGATGATATGAAAGCATTTTAATTATTTCATAATCCTTATAAAATATATTTATATTGATATCCTGTTAATCCCGATATTGTAGGATGATGGAAATCGGTTTTGAATTTTACTCATAATTATATTGTATGATTAATGACCATTTTAAAAGGAAACGAGGAAAAATACATGATTTAGTCAAGTACTAATTATTAAGTGAGAATGGTGATATTCTGTCATTGTAATAATGGGACAACCCTGGAATCCGACTAGGGTAAACACAGGAAACCAAACTCGTAAAAAGACAAGTCACAAGCTCCTGACGACTTCAAATAGATTGAGCAAGGCCGACCTCCAAATTTATACGTTGTCTTAGTCCCTTATCCAATCCGAAACCCGGATTTTGAGGAAGGTACCCTGGCTCCTCCCTGAGGTACCGTAGATATCGGTAGGAAAATTAGATGCCAGAGTCAGTCGCTATTTGAAAGGCACCAGTGTGAACGTACCAGATCCGTAGCTGACTCCAGGACAACCACAATTTGTCAGGTTAGCCCTGTTCCCTTGGTTTTGTGAGGAAGTGTGGCCCGAGAGAGAGAGAGAGAGAGAGAGAGGCGGGGGGGGGGGGGGGCTTTTGGGGACCAACCNGGGGGGGGGGGGGGGGGGGGGGGGGGGGGGGGGGGGGGGGGGGAAATATTAAGTAAAAGATATTCATTTAAATTCCGAGTTTGAGTTTGCCTCGTCGGATCCTTGTCCCATCCAATTTTCCTTTTGATATTGTTTAGAATGTTATCCTCTAAAAGAGATTCCGGACGCATCTTAAGACTGATCGAATTCTTGTTGTTGAATTAATTAATATAGCATATACTTAGCATATAGGGTTAGCATATAGGGAATCAGGAGACATATAGCAGTGGGTTCAACGCCACCTCGCTTATATTGTGGGAAATTATATTTATTGAATGAACTGCTAGATTTCAGGCCATGGAGGGCCTCAGCGGGGCGGGGACTCCATCCAAGTACATCCAATGGTAGACCGTGAGAAGTTGTCTTTGGAATTTCCTTTGCTGAACGTCCAATGGATGGCAAAAGACAGACTGACACATCGTTTATTCCGTAATGTCGAACTCTAAATGGAATCATGCATTGATTCAATTATAATATCACACTATATATATAATCATTGAAGTTATTGGGTTTCGGCCTAAGATGACAGATTTGTAGGAAAAAAGAAATAAATAAATCCCATGATCGGGTGCTAGTAACGTCATTACATAAAACCGTCATTCAATAAAATGGAAATAATTGAGTGCTTGATGTAGGGAAATTCTGCTCAGATGTAGCTCAGAATGCATGAAAAGAAATCGATCCATGACAATGACATCCTATCCCCAAGTAGCCATTATGATCCAAAATAAATCCATTGGACATATCCTCATGGATACTTGGACATCCTTGGACTTACGATTTGGACGACGAGTCCTTGGACGAGAGTCCAAGTTCTAAGAGAATGTTTCCTGATGCCTCTGTCGTGAAAGACGATCTCTTTGGTTGGGGATGAAATCATTCCCATCAGATAGAAAGGAGGGGCGGTTCATGTCTTTCTGGGGCGTTTCGTGGTCTGTTTCGCTGCCGATGATGGATAAAAGAGCGGTATCCTTCGCATTCTTCAGGAATATGGAATTGGGAGATGTGCAGCTGAAAATGCTCTTTGTGTAGGTGAAAAGGAATGGGATAGGATATCGCCTTGATGGACACCGGTAAAGGTCAGTTACTTGAGGGATCGTCTTCTTCCAAAGACGATCCATCAAACATGCAACATTACATCAACAGATGTCAGACGAGTCTTCTGGTGAAAGATGAGAACAAACAACATTTCCTGACCCCGAACTCTGATGACTACTCACCAACACAGCGAGTTACCTCATATATCCAATCGGCACTCGTCCCCAGTACTTTTGGAACGGTACAGGATATTTTCTTCACAGACGACGCCAGGGAAGGTACAGGGTTGTGCAAACGTTCTCGTACACTTTCTTCTCTTTCTCTTACACTTCTTTTTTTCTTTAAAAAAAAAATAAAGTTTAAAGTTTTGATAAAACCATAACCTCGGCTTGTTAGTTGAATGATTATGTACACAGAACACCATGAAAAAAGATAAATGACTCAAATTCTACATCAGAATCGCCAAAAGTCCGTTGATTAGTGGAAAAAACTAGATATTCAAAGTGTACAGGCACTTTTGCACAACCCTGTATTTGACTCACTGGATATATTCAACCAAAGCGGCAACCCAAGCCAACAAGAGTCAGGATAATTCCGAGCAAGGAAATGGAGGCGAAAAAGGTAACGCGGTTATGTCACCCCATGAGACCACGTCGCCCTGACTCAAAAGAAAAATCTCAACCTTGATCTGCGCGGAAGGATACGTGGAGTGCATGGTAACCTGCTTCCGCGGGACCGGGATGCCTCTCTCTTATCTCGGCATGAAGTTCATGCTGAGCATGGAGGGGGAGGATCTTTAAAAGGCGACTTCGGAGGATTGAGATTGTGTCGAGTTGATATTCCCCATTTACTTTAGCTGCTAAGTGGCGCATGCGCACGAATTAAACAGCCTGTTGAGACCTGTCTCATTTGAACATTGAACCATTGTGGATTCAACGTCGCCTAAAGGTTGAAGAAAATACATTTTCAATATGGAGTCAACGTTGATAAGCGAATCTTGAATTGACGTTGCAACGTTGTTGCTGAACATTGAATCAATTTTGATGTACTGTTGATACCAACGTTGCCTCAAGGTTGATTTAAAAAAAATGAACTTTTAATATGGAATCTATGTTGACAGGTCAACGTTGTTTCAGCATCAGCTGCATTGACGTTAAACGTTGAATAAATGTTGATTCACCAAGGATAAGCTTCTCGGGACCTACAGTACTTTATGGAGTCATCGATCCATACCATTGCATGTGTGGCACTGGTATCAGTAGTGTAATTATTCATTGACTCGCGGTCGTATACTCGAGGGAAGGTTTCATGAATATCTTACCTTGCCACATTCTTACCTTGTCCTGGGAGTGTTACTTGCAGCGCGCCTTCTTGCTCATCCAAGATCAGCTCACTCAAGATGAGATCTCCTTTCAGTAAGAAGTTTCATGCTCAGCTGAGGTTCAATTGCTCTGTAATTTCCTCTAACACAAATGCTACATGAATCAAACATTACATCAATTCGTCTACGGTATACACAGGACACCCCAGGTAGCACAAGTCATTGATTCGACGCGACGACCGTCACCGTTTATACACCCACATTGGTCCAACATTGATTCAATGCTGCATTATTCACGGTGGAACACACACCTCGTCAACGTTGAATCAATGTTTTGTACTACCTGGGGAGTTGTACAAAGACACATTGAACAGTTTCTGCGAAAAGCTGCAAGGCTAGAAGTACTCTACAGTATTAACATGTCATTTTTATTTGGACCACTTTCTAGCTTATTGCTTTTCAAGAAAGGTTTTAGGAGTTCAAAGGTGTCTCTTTATTTTTCGCTTACCATGTTGTTCCCCTCCAGGCGACACGAATCAAGCTCATGATGATGCATGCCCGCAAGGAAGATTTGGCCCAACGCCCAGAGATCGTCGACGTTACCATTTGGCCAGGAAACAGACAGAAGTGTCACGGATACGATGAAAAATCGGTGTATGTGGCACTGTAAATCCTTTAACTAAGCGGGTCTTTTGGTGAGCATGAAATTTATGGATTCTAAGTTCATTGTGAATTTCGCGAAGATATATTCCCACGGGTTCACACAGAGTCCTGCCTTTCGGACAATACAAGCGTATTCGCTGTATGCATTAACACCAGATTTCGTGTTTTAAGTACGGCGCCGCCCATGATTGGCAGGAGTCACGTTAAGGAAAGTGGGACAAGTCCCGTCTTGTCAGGATTGCGCAAACCTTCTTCATTTGGAGCTCCTCCCAATTTCTTCTCAAAACATCAGAGCCACGGCAAAGGAAAAAGGGGAACTTCAAGCCGAAGTGAAATATGCGACAGAGTTCAGAAGTGAGCAAGAACGTAGTTTAATCCTTAATCAAAGGAAGTGGTGCTGATTTTCCTCAAAGCCACTCACCAATGCAAAGGTTTCTATGGAATCATGGGGCTTAGTGACGCACATGTGCATGATACGAGTAGGATACAACAAATATGTTCTAGTTCCTTAGAGAATTCACTGCAACGGGAAATTGATTGATACTTGATGAAGTTTCGATTCCCATTTCCTGTATTCTCATGTTTCTGGGTTTTTTTCTTTGCGCTTCGCGGGATAAAACATAATCCAAGAGTGAGACTTTTCTCGATTAGTACCTCATGATGAAACTCATCACGTGAAGGGTTAATGTTGTCTATTTATCCTGCGCGTCCCGTGGGAAACGGAGGCTAAATGGATGGTGACGTTTATGGAAGTGGCGGATACCGCGTGCAACGTTAACCTCCTAGTGTCCTTTTTTAAAGCCTTTTTCTTCCAGCCAATGCTCTAGTATATTTCCCATTCTCGTTCTTGAAGGCACAAAAAGATGCCAGAGGGAGAAAAGAGGTCCCTCCATGAACAAATGGAGGGATGGATACTGTCGTCGTAAATGACTACAGAAAAACGCCCTATCGACGTGTACTTAGGGAGGGACATGCATTATAAAATGAAAAGGATTCAGACGCAACGTCAGTTATGCATCTATCTTATAACCGTGATTTTTTTGCCGTAAGAGCAAGAGATCAATCACTATCCATTTTGCATAGTACTACTACATAGTCTCACCCATGAGCTTTCGACTCGATATGACCCTGAGGCGAGAGATTGTGCAGTTATTCACGGGTTCTAACCTCCAAGAGCATTCCTAGGAGTATATTTGCAATCGTGACCCATAACGTGCAGAAGAGGAAGGACAACCTCTTCGACAAATATACACGCATTAAAAAGAGTCGGAATAGTGGAACCTGCATGAAAAGACGGTGAAGGGGGTCACCGAGAATTCTCCAACCAGGATGGTTTTCAATGAGGGCACCAAGGGAGGAATGAAAGGGACCCATGTAATGAAGTTGGCGACGAGAACGACATTTCCTTTTGATCTAGTGATCCGTCCCTACTCATTCAGATGCAAGACTGATGATTAAGATGCAAGAAAACGCAAGAATGGACACTCTGGAGATCCAGGAGGTCGAATTCAACAAAAAAAAGGTTCCACCTTCCGGCAGTGGTTCCCAAACTTTTTTGGTGACGACTCAAATTCAACATCCAAACCAAACATGGGTCGCGACCCTGGGTCTGGGAACTCCTGCCTTACAGGCTTCACTGTAACCGGCTCGTTACCGTAGCATTGAAATCCATCACGGAATGAAGATACATTTTGGGCGCTAGGAAACCCGAGTTATTAGGGTCGATAATACTTGATTTGGTTGCGAATGATGATCATCATTTTATTCATCGATTGGCCCTCTTTGACAGTGGGCAAGGGTTGGGTTCTCATGATGTACGGATTCATGATATGGCCGAAAGATGGCGCATGAAGAATAATTACGTTAACCTTGTCGTTCATAGCTCTCGTCATAATCGCTGCATACCTGACGTCGTCCTGAAGTTCACGTCGCTTCACGCAGGCTTCGCCTCGTATGCAGTGTACGCGCCAAGCCCGTACGCACCTTCCAAGAATTTGCGGAATCTGACTATTCGTCCGTATATTTACTGACCCCAAATTATTTTTAAATACAAATATTTGATCCGTGCAACGTATATGTACTTAGAGGGACACATGGGAAAAACCGGCGTTGAGATATCTTTACCGAATTTCGCTCTTAACCCTTTCAAACCTGAATTAAGGCCAGTATCAGCATAATATCCTTTTTGGCATTTTTGAGCTCTTTTGCAATTATAATTAAAAATTTTATGTTTTATACTACGTTTCTATATTTTGTATAAATTTACCATATCATACCATGTGTAATTTATTATTCCTTTAATTAGATGACTGAAGATGAAACTGATGGGTTGAAGAAGTGCTCCAATGGAATTCAGTCATGCCTAATTGCGCTCATTGTAGTGTAATATGGGGCGCAAAGTCACGAGAATCCTGAGAAATTACCATAGACACAATGAAAATGTAATGTCCATTTGAATGGACGTTAGGTCTGAAAGGGTTAAGGTATGTATGTATGTTATACGAGCTTGTTTGCCCGAAGGGCAAACAAACTCATTATTGTCGCGCCTTCGGCGCTCCATTACCAGGATAGTGATTCATTTCAATAATTTATTTTCAAAGTGGCAAAAACCTATTAAAAGTATGTGCTCATTGGAATGTGTATCGAGAGAGAACAAACCGATATTTTCATCGGAATAATTACTCACATTGTTTCTTGTGTGCCTAACTTCAAATCTCTTCATAATCTGCCCTGATGGGTGGGTCTATTTGAAAAGTAGGACATGTACTCAGCAGTCGAACAGACACTTCTGCCCAAAGTTTCAACTTTCTTTAGTTCTCTCCTTCATTGAATCAGAAAAGTTTCCGGAAATAGCACCTTTTCAAAAAAAATATATGCCCCTAGGGCATGTATCCAAAACTTGACATTTTTCTGAATTCAGAGTCCCAGTAGGTACGTCCACGTCACGTTTCAGCTTTCCATGTTTAACCGTTTGACTGAAGCAAAAAAATATATTTTTAAATATCTCCCTCTGAAATTTGTGCCCCCAGGGCATTTACCTCCAACGCCTGAAATTTTCTGAATTCAGATTCTCAAAAGATACTCATATATCAAGTTTCACCTTTGGCCAATTCGCTAGGACAAAAAAAAATTATTTGAAAACGTCACCCCCAAAAAGTATGCCCCCAGGGCATGCATATGAAAATTGACATTTTTCCTGAAATTTGTGTCTCAGTAGGTCCATGCCAAGTTTCAGCTTTCCATGTCTCTCCATTTGACTGAAGCAAATTTACATAATTGAAAACATCTTCCCTAAAATGGGTGCCCCCAGGGCATGTACCTCCAAATTCGGATTTTTTTCTAAACTCTGCATCCCAAAAGGTACATGTGTACCAAGTTTCAGAGCTTCTCTAGAACATGGTTAGAATTAGCCTCAGTCAGTCAGTCACGATCGTCTATATACATTAGACGTCTACTTCACGGGGCTTGTAAGATGATTTGCACAGTTTTGCAAAAGGCATGGGGGTATTCCTTTCGGCCCTCTGGATTGTGTTTTTCAGTTTCTTCAGAAGTCTTACCGGATTGAGACAGAGCTGGAACGATGGGCATGAAGTTCATCGCTGGTGTATTGATGGCATTTTAAAGCACTTCTGAATTGAAATGGACTTAGAAAAACTAAAAAAACAAAGGAATGCAGAAGGGCTGCCACTCCGGATGCGGTCATGATGAATTCCATCTTGCAGGAGAAGAATCGGTAAGGGGATGGGAATGCACTTTCCCGTTGAAAAAAGGGAAACGCAAAATACTGCTAATAAACGGGAGAAGGAAGTGCTGGGTATATATTCAGACTGGTTGTAATGAGAGCTCGGAAAATTTTCCCGGAATTCTGAGGCTGGATTAATGCTAGATAATTAAATGGAAGGATTGTGAAAAACGATGACCTTATTCACTCATGAGCTCATAGCATGAATCCGTTCCGTTTTAACCTTTCATCACTTCATCCTCCAAGCCAACCTTATCCAAAAGAGAGAGTAAATTTCGAAAATTTAGGATATGAGGAGTAAGGCCTATCGTGTGACCTTTGGCGCGTTAGACCCATAGATGAAGAACCTTAGTTGCGGGAAGTTGTTAATTGGGAAGAAGAGGAAAAGGAAAAACGGGAACTGGAAGAAGGTGAGCGGGAAAAATGAGAAAATGAGTGGGAAGAATGAGAACAGGTAGAACCACGGCGTCCAAATCTCTCGAGTCAAAGCTGCTTTTGTCTCCATAATGGGGCGAGATGGGCACCGTGACTTTCAGCCGACGAGTTTCTGCTCTTACTTTTCCCCCCTATGCTTGTTATATTTTTTCGCGAAATTTCTATATTTTGTAGTTACGATGGGCTTGCGACTGATCTTGGAGGTTTGGAAATTCCTTCTCGATTCAGGCAATGCCAAAAGGGAAATGGGTAATGTTGAGTGAGAGGAGTCGAGTGGACTCACACTCGAGCGTTGCCGTTCATTTATATTGCCCAGGCCGCATCCAGCGTCCCTTCCAGTAAAATTCCTTCTTTGGGCTAGCTTTTTCTTGCAGATTTCGTGACCATGTTCCCATTTATTAACTAATGAAACTGTAGGCAATGATGCGAAGAGTTAACCATTTAATTTTTTTGCGGATTTCCCTCTTGATTACATTAAATAGGGGGGTGAACCTGAGTAAGTCAGAGTTTGGTACCTCCGAAGGGACAATCGAATTTAATAATAAATTAATCTCTCATACACATGTTTGGTACAGTGTATTTGTTTGAAAATTCAAAGGACAGTTTCGGACTTCTTTCATGGAAATTGCTCTGGTAAGTGAGCCGTGTGTGATAGGTCATAGCAGTATGTGGATGACGTCACCAGGAATGATTATCCTCACCTGAATAAGCTGTGCGCTTGTGTTCTTTCTTTTGTCTAAGTGAAATGGAAAGTAAAAATGAGGCAATGGTCAAAGAAATAGCTTCGATGTTTACGACATATGATTTATTATGAGACAACACTGACGTCACCAGGTGAATCCTCCATCCATCCTCTACGAGCAACTAATCGACATTCTTTTTCCAAAAGCACTCATACAGCCGTTAAATCCATTTGAAACATTGATAAATGTCATTCATGGAAACTAATATGATTTTCGGTGGGGGATGTCATACATAAACAGACTCTTAAACATATCATCGAACATGCCATACGAACTCCGTCAGGCAACCCCGGATTCCGCGATAAACATTCTCAGCTATTGCAATCAACACAAAGCTCCGATTTTCAACATTTACATTTGCATCTGCAACAACCGATTTTCGATTAGGGAGATATCACCCGCGAACTGTAGGAGAAAAAGGGAAAACCCGATGGGCGGCAAAATTTCAATCTCAGGGACCGTTCATCGCACTGAGGCCTGCTGTGGCTTCAAATGAAGCTCTATAATAGGTGAACAATTCATCTTAGGTGAATTCCATCCTTGGAGTTTGAATGAGATTGCGTCATCGGTTTTGAATTATTAAACTTGACATTCAGGCAATTTTGAACTCTTGTATTATGTAGTCGTTTGAAACATCATTATGAAGGTCTTCAAAAGCTCTACACAATGTCATGAGTAAATCAAACTATATACAAACTAATTAAATATTATGAGAACCAATATGTCGCTCACATTAGGTCGCAAAAAAGTGTGAAAGTCCTTGCATTGAACTCTGAAGACCCCCACTGGTGAAGTATAACACGAATTTCCTCTGCACCTTGAAAAAGCATATTTTCAGAATATGCATCTATTTCACAAAGCAAGGAAAACATTCGAAAACAATAACAAATCATTTCTCGTTGGAAACTTGTCAAGCTCATTTTATGAGTGTCACCACCCTTGATGCCGTTAATGCGCCGCCAAACATAAAATTACTCACCGTTGGGAAGTACACTTTCTTGCAGAAAACGTTCAGCCTTCCCTGTGTTCTGGGAAGGCATGAGAAAAAATTTGCCAACGAAAGGGTATCACCAAAGAGTTCAATATCTAGTTTCACATATTTTGTTTGGAATCAAATCTGTTTAGCTCCTAAAGTTGGTTTCAATGGTTTCTCGGAAAGTTTCCTTTAGGTTTAGATTAAGTTTGGCAAAGGTGAGAAATACAAACCAAGATTCTTTATTTCATCATTCAATGGAAATTATCTGGTCATAAAATGCAAGGCAATAAAAAATATCAGAACAGAATGAACAGAAAAACAAATACAACTGGATCAGATTTACGAAGGAAGGCACTTACATAATGAGAGAACGCAACATTTAAGATACGGAAAATGGTATTATGAATATGGTAGGATTGGAAGTTGAAATGTAGAAAAGGTATAACAGAAAATTTTCCATATTACAGTTTAATGAATGATCTCGCTCGTGAAGGGGTTGGTTGCATTGCTCGTTTGTGACTCCACGAGAAAATTCAATGTTAGGAGCATATAGGACGTTGCACGATGTGTGTGGGATG
Organism: Darwinula stevensoni; assembly: GCA_905338385.1. Lineage (NCBI taxonomy): Eukaryota > Metazoa > Arthropoda > Ostracoda > Podocopida > Darwinulidae > Darwinula > Darwinula stevensoni. The sequence goes on from CAJPEV010001151.1 coordinate 23,056, forward strand.
TGCGATTACGATCATTGTCTAAGTGCCCGTCCACGATTCTTCCGAAAAGAGACAGCAGATAATTCTCCAATGAAAACAAGGATGGCGAGACCAAGACCGAATACTAGGAGCAGGAACGCCCCCTCAAGATGTTTCAGGGTCAAGATGACCTTCTTCTCTTCGCGTACTAGTTGTCGACTGGAGTTCCGCAAGGCTTCCTGCATCCACTTGTCGAACAGCCCTGCTTCGTCCGCCCAACGAAAGTAGCGATTGAAAGGCTTCTCGATACAGCTCTCGTTCTGTACCTTCCAGCTCACAGAATAGCAAAGCAAATCTTCGGTACTCATTAGATATGTGGGATCGGTCGCGTATCCGGCTTGATAGAAACTGCTTGCAGCATAGAAGAAAGCTAAGCCTTCCCTCATGGTCTCGGGCAATGGACTGAGTTTGTCCCAGGCCTCGTCATTCTGGTACATGATCATTTTTTCCCCGATCTCTTGAAGATCGGTTCGCGGGGAATCCGTGTACCATTTCCTAATTCCGACTACATCTCCGTATGCGATAGTCAGGCAATCGAAATTAAATTCGATGAGTTTTTTGACGTTGTCTACGGGATTGGTCGTCGGAGGCTCCACGTAAAACGAGGTGAGCTTCGTTGTGTATGCGGTCATGATGATGAGGCAGAAGAACGACCAGCTCGACATCATTACTCTTGCTGCGTTTGCTCGAGGCCATTTAATGAATCCGTGAAGCATGAGAAATCGACTGGTCAACATTGTCGCCGTCCCCATGGTCATTGAAGGCCTTTCGAAGAGGAAAACGAAGATCGTCATTGCAGCCAAAGCAAGCATTACCAATCCCCATAACTCGAGTTTCCAGACGTCGAAAACGTATCTCCATCGCGGGATGGGTTTCGATGCCATGACGAGAAACCGCTGACAGTCGAATCTATACGGGTAGGTGGAACCTTTCAAGGAAGTCTGGATCTGCAGGAACGGATAATCGGCGAATGCAATGTCTGCTTTGTTTTCGTTGACCAGATTTTAGAGATCGTTCCAATCGTTGGGGATATCCAGCTCAATAGAAAAATTCATTCGGGATGCCAACTCCATTAAAAAGGTTCCTTCCATCCCTCCAAGGGTGCCATCCTCCTTCAATATCACCCAATATGGAAAATTCTTGGTGACGACCTTCAGTGGCTTTCCATGCATGTTCCAAGACCCCGACTCATTCATCCATACACACTTGCCGATGACGTTGTCCTTCCCTTGCTGGACGTTATGGGACACGATTTCGACGAGACCATTTGGGTGGGCCTTGGAGGCTAGAGCTGTGAATAAAAGCACCATTCCCAGTCTCACGGTAAAGTCGATTGGGCGGCACATAATTGAAATCAGAGCGAAAACATCAGACACCGTTCACAAGGGAAAGGATTGCCTCAATGATGCAGCGAGGAAAAATCAAGTAACCATGGAGAAATATACGGCTCAAATTCCATGTAAAATGGATAGCGATTGATCTCTTGTTCTTTCGGTCCAATCACAGCAGCAGATTCATAATTCATTAAACGTAGTCACTGCATTATTTACCCTTTGAAACTTTCATGAATTTTTTTTTTACGAATCTGGAATTTTACGCGTTCTCCGCGACGGGAAGTAACCTTATTAATATTATTCAAGACGACCGGCTCTAACACAGCTTATTGCTTCAGGTCGATATGGGGGTGCGGCACTCCAGCTCCCATCCTCTCTTTGGCATTCTATTACTTCGTTAATAATTGGAATATACCAGGCATGTAATTGCTGGGTAAAATAATACAACTTTGGAAACAAACTTCGGAGTCGACTGGGCACGCGAGACGTCTGAAGACAATTTTCACTTCCTAGAATGAACTAAATGTCTCACAAATATTAAGGAGATTGCTCGAAAAGTCAGATACAGGAGAACCCCTTGGGGTGATTGTCGCGAAATGCATGATAGTAGTTTAAATGATGCAATTCTTGATCACCCTACGCCTTACTGAGATGTAAGATTTACTGCTTGCTTGGCACATTCGTCAAATTTTCATTCTGTTCATCGCGCTTCTGTCTGTGGCAAGGCTCAACGGTAAAAATGGTGCTTTTTTGGGGGGCGCTGTACTACATAGCAAATAAAAGTTGGATCCCTCATCCTGAAGGATCCTTTGTCACTGGATATCCACCCGAGGGGTGAGCATGATCACCATGAAAGTAGGGCGAATATAGTCACCGTAGTGTCCAGCGCCCTTGGTGCTTGCATGGCCACCATAGGGTTCAAATCCCCCTATTTTCAATATATCAATAATATCAATTTAAAAAAAATTTCCTTTACATTCTCTCCGGCAGGGAATCACTTTCGGAAGATATCTAATGAGGTATCTCCGGAAAGTAATTCCTCTCTTTCAGGCTCATGAAGATGACGAATTGGCCGCGGAAGGTGAGTGGTTGGGAGGAATGAGGAAACTTTGAAAGAACTTTTGAGACTTGAACCCCACCCACCTCATAGTTCAAAATAGCCTCTTCTCTTCCCAAAATTTCAGTTTTTTTTTTGTGTGAAGGAGATATGGGTCAAGGACTGACCTTGAATGAGTCATAATTTAGTGGGTGAAAGCTATTCCTGAATCATGGTTTGCCACTGGAACTCATAAAATTGGTAGAGCAATGGAAGCAACAAGGGGGGGGCACTGTATTAATTTAAGAGTGATTGTTTTCAGAAGGTGGAATAGGAGTAGGGCAAATCTGTGAATTCCGCAACGACTTTGGATCACAACTATTTGTTCCCTTGTTTCACTGGAGCTAAAGGTGTCAGTTCGCACATGACCACGTTGCATTATACCTTCAATGAAACGTGAGGAAAAGATAAAACGGATGACTCAAAGCACGGAAGGATTTCCCTCATTAGAATGTACAGGGTTACATTTTGTCGTGATCATCCTTCCCGATGAGCAATCGGCTAATTGCGCAACCCTTCTGCTAAAGCCTCAGCACTATTCTTGGAGTTCCGCAACCCTTATTTCTTCCATGCCCCCTCGCCCTTCAAGGGCGCAGTTATTAGTTTTCATGCCCTTAACTTTGGCAATGATGGATTATAGTTCTTCCCATGTTCAGATTTACCAAGAGTTCAGTTATAATGTATAAATAAATACTCAACCGAACAAAGCGAAAAAGAACGTCTTCGAGATTCCCCATGACAAGTAAAGGGCGTCTTTACTTCAATAATGACTTGTGGACAACGGAAGCAAGATGCTCCTCCTCGCTAAATACCGTGCTCTATAGAGAGAGTCCGATTGTTCGACACGAATCGAACATTACCTATAAATATACTTTAGGACATACGGCAATGTAGATTGCATCTCCATTCAGTCCTTCGCTAGTTTTAGGACCGAGTAAGAGGTGACCGACATACATAACCCCCTTAAGTATTAGCAGTGCAGACGTTGCGGAATTGACCGATCGGAAAATGAACCATCTATGAAATATGTAAATTCTTGCTGGGACATTTCCTGTATTCTCCTGACGGCAAGGTTTATAATTTCAATATTCTGTCGTGCTTATGCATGCCGCATTCGACTTCCAATTCATAATTAACTATAATAAGTTGAGATATTGCCATTTGCTAAGAAATGGGAAACCCCAAGGTGAAACCAAAAACGCAGCAAGAGCCAGAGGACGAAGGAAATAGCCAATAACAATCAGCAAGAAGGATAGGACAAGCAATAAGTATTTGCAGTAAGATGAAGATGCGGGAATTAACGCCACAAAGTCTGGCAGGATGGGTTTGCGTGGGACTCCAAAATGCGTGGAGTGCAACGAACAATCAGAAATGATACTAGAGGAGGGTTGGCAAATTACGTTGGGAATCGAAATTGGGAAATTGGGAATAGAGAATATGATAATTTCGCTGTCTTGAAACAAAATAATATCACCAGGAAATTTTACGGCATACGTTTGGGGTCCTTCTTCTTTTAAACCCGCCTTGGGGCCCACACATTCCATCGCCGAAAAAAATACATTTTCATAGCACAAAATTTGAATGCAGGTAAATATCCCTCGTGCAAAAAAGTTAAAATGTCATCTTGTGATTTTTGACACTATGCATGCATGCAAAAAACATGCGACATTTTTCCAGTAATGTAAATTCTCTTTGTTCACACTCGTAGCGCATGTTCACTTTGATCTATGGTTGATCATTACTCTTACACCTACAGTTATATTTGGAAACTTCGTGAAAGTCAAATTCGACCTTGATGGTTTGTAAAGACCAGGTTTCATTTTTTAGGACCAAATTCCCCCAAATTACCCTATAGGTGGCCCTGCACATTATTTTTCTATATTATGTTGCCTTTTACTTTTGCAGATGAGCCCCTCAATAGGTGTTTTTTCCATATGAGGCAGACTCTGATCGGCGAGGGGTGATCAAAGAGGTATGCAGCTAAAAAATAAAATTGTCGGGTGGCATCTGATGCCAGGCTTTTTTCTCCCATCCACATTGGTTCTCCAAGAGCATTTCAACTTCTGACGTATATATATACTTTTTTTCCATGCAACTAAGCTCCGTCAGATGGGAACACGAACACACCTTTTCTACTGGCCAGTTTTTCAATGGAATTCAAAGATGAGGGGATGGTATTACCTAGACCATAAAACCTGGACACCAATCAAAGAAGATCCCTCAGGATCTGATCAGTGTTCATCATGAGGGTATTTCCTCCTTTGATATGGTTGCGAGCTGTATAAGAAATTACATAACTAGGAGAGAAACTGTGATGATGGGACTCCATCCTTGCATTCATTGACTTCTGTGAACAAAGCTACTATTGATGGCTGTTATGCCATCATTTACTATGATTCTAGTACTACTTGGAGAATTTTATATCATGAGCTTCGCATCAGTTGCGAAGACCCCACAGTCTTGTCATTCAGAGGTTGAAGAATTTCCAGAGCTGTGGGAGAAGATTCTCTCATCTCCCGACAGTAAAAAAATAAGAGAGAAGTCTTCAAGAGTTGAGGGCCAGAAGAGACACCCCAATGTCATAGGAGACACATGTTGGATATTCTTCTTCACCGTGAAAAACATGTCCAAAATATGTCCAATAAAAGTCCAACATGATCTGGCTTTCAAAAGATGAGCCTCGACTTCAAGTTTTGAAATCTGGTTTTCTAAGTCAAACGTCCACCATCAATTCTCAATATTCACTGTTAAATCATCCGAAAGTCTAGAATCATCAGCTGCGTTCCGTAATCAAAAAATTTTGGCGAAGGTCTTCAGAGAACTTGAGATAACGGGACCAAAGACGAGAACATGACAGATGCTGCTTCACCACGACAATACTGACTCACAAGGAAAAGCAGAGGACGTCCTACCTAATCATGGGCATGTTCTCTCTTCTTCACCACTCACTCAACTCTCCTGATTTGGCTGACCACTTTCCTTAGCTTAAGTCCAGAATTGCTGAAGACTATTTATAGGAATAGATTAACTAGAAAAAGCTGAATGAGCAGAGCTGTTTAGTATTCCTGCTTTGGACAACCATGACGCCTTTCGAAGCGTAGTGCTCCTTTTTCCTCTTACACTGAGAGGGAAAAAAGACTACCGAACAGCACCAAGATTAATCATTTATGGTTTTTCGGAATTCTATGAGTGCAAAAGGTTTCTCGACTCACTTTTCTGTCAAATCTATAATTTCTGAAATTCATATATTTTTAAATTCGATTATACTACTAATAATATACATAGTCACGTAATTGAAATAAGGTATAAAACAGGTTCTTACGAACAGGACAGGTACGGCGGCAAGTAAATTTCCCAGTGGTTATAAAATGCATGCAGATATATATAACTTGAAATAACTTTTTATAGATTTCTTTTCAGCGCCTCCCTGGCAGAATACATTCTGGATGCAGAATCTCTAGTTTGAGATAAAATATGTAGACTCTCTGGTAAAGGGTTTGAGAGGGAAGCGGTAGAAATTGAAGCAAAAGCCTTACGGTTTCCATACGAGCTTTTGGGAGGCCAATTTTCAGGTTCGATGAAATCAGGACAATTTTCACGAAGCCACTGAATTGTTGCCAGAGCGGTATGGGCAGGAGCACCGTCTTGCATGAAGGTGTAATCGTGCTTCACATCTTCAATTTCGGGCAACATTTCTGAGAGAAGTTCTTCACGGTAACTCTGAGAGTTTATCTTCACGCCTCCAGGAATGAAGAAAATCTTAGTTTTTCCACGCGAAGACACTCCCAAGGAAACCATCACTGATTCAGAGAAGTGGTGCCTCTCTCGCAGCAGTCTCTCAGGAACAATTTCAGACTTCTTTTTCACAGCTGCATGCACGCGGTCATTTTGTGTGTTACGCGGCGTAACAGCAGTGAAACGTTTTTCATCTGAGAACCAAATTTTTTTTCATTGACTCCGGTGTTGGAAAGCGCTGAAGAAGACGCTTGCAACGGTCCAGGCGTTCTTCTTCCCTGGCACTGACAATTCTTGGACGGTCACTCGCTTGAAAGATTTCAGATTCAAGTCTTTTTTTACAATTCGGCGCACAGATGAACGATCTATGCCAGTTTCTTTGGCCACTTGTCGAACACTCATGCTAGTCCCTGGTCGTCCTTCCTGGCTTAGAATCAAATCTTCAACTGCTTGGACATTTTCATCAGCCTTAACAGTTTTTGGGCGGCCACTGTCAGGTCGAAGTTTCCCACTTCCAGTAACTCTGTTTTTTTTTTAAATAGAAAATCAATGACGGTGCTCTTCTTCCACTGTCGGCTGGGAAACACTTGAAGAATCTTGTTCAGGGAGTATCCTTTTTCTTCGCGAAGCGCTTGGATAATTCACTTGTCACTATCGGTTAAAACCATTCTGGATGGGCAAAAAATAACAAAGTTATAATGAATTTATCAAGTCAAGAATATGAATAAAGTCACAGTAAACAAAAAAAGACAAAGAAACGCAGACAAGCATTGGTGACTGCGAGTGAGCAGCTGCCGATCACGCCATCAGCCAAGAAATTGCTCAAGGCCGAAGGGCGAAGCTAGCACACTCATTGCTGGCTGATCAAAAGAATGAAAAATGGAAAGAAGGATGGAGAATAGGAATTTTGAGCATTTGATGAGGGGAGGGGGGAACTGAAACCGGTCTAACGAGAAAAAGGGGGCCGGGGGAAATGTCATAGGAATGTGAGGTAACTGAAGGGCGCCCCGGCGAGGTCGGCAGCCGGCTCGTGACTCCAAAGGGTAACGCAAGGAAATGCACGTGGAAAAACGATTTTTCTGCCTGACAAATTCTTTTCAAGTGCTGGTTTTTATGCTTTCTCTTGAAAAATCTAGGAAAAAAAACTTTATAGCACGAGACAGAGAATTGATTGAAGTTCCGTGCAGTCAGGTTTACATTTTTTTTCTTGCATTTTTTTTAAATATAAGGTAACAAAGAAGAGGACCTTTTTTTTTTACCCACCCTGTATTGTCTCGGAACAGCAGCCACAGCACGAGATGAGTGGCGTAGCCCCAGCCCTATGTTCAGACGAGCAGCTCTCTGTGGGTCGCTCTAGGTACGGTTATACTCCACCAGGCGTCACTAGTAACTTTCGACCCTTGACCCCAACCTATAAGTAGTCTGCAAACCCACTCTCCCGATTCCAATTCCTTTCCTTTCTTGTCCACACCCTCCTCCGCCAAGGGACAACAAGGAACACAATCCCAAGTTCATTGATTCCCCGAGCCTGGCCGCATAAATTATATCGTAAAATGATGGACTGGGCTCTGGGAGGGAGCGCACATATAAGTGATGGAGTGAGGGCCCCCTCGTCGTATCAAAAAGGAAGAGAGAGAGAGAGAGAGCTGAGATGATTTTAGTTTCTAATCCTGAGTGCTTTTGCTTCCAGGTTAAAGTCAACTTTGTCCTCTTCTCGGGATGAGACATTCCCGAGTCTCTGCTCATCTGTATGAGGCACTTCCGACCTTCCTCATCCCATCCTGATTTCCTTGACCGAGTCTTTTAGTTTATCATTTGCGTTGTCTCGTGCCTAATCCAGCTAACACTTTGTCCTTTGATTCCCCAATCCTGGTTGCACTCTGATGACGTGGATCACCGGTCCAGAGAGATCCAGTGGCGCTAGGACCAGCTTTCGTCCCCTTTGTATTATATACTATAACGTTGTTCAAAGAGAAAAAGAGGGGGAGAGAGAGATCATAATAATAAACCAGTCTTTTTGTAAACCAGGAAAAACCTGTGTTGTGACTCCCACCACCGGAAGAGGAAAAGGTGTCCGCTGGACACGTCCGGAACGTAACAATATTCTTGAGCGGGGAATTTGAAACGAGTCGACGTCTGAGTTTCGTGTTTCCGAATGCCCTTGTGTTTTAATCACAATGAAGGTGGATAAAATTACTACAACTTATTTACTTTCTATGCGTAATGCCATCAAGCCGCCAGGATGATGCCGTCTAATTTTCGTTGGAAAACATTGCCACTTATCATCGCATAAGCGTTCACGTTCCTGAATGTAGATTAAGCCTTTGCGATACTGGTGAGTGAAATTAGACGAGAACATTTTATTCTTTCAATCCAGCAGAACCACTCCATCCTGTGATTAGAACAAAAAGAGAAGTTCTTGTATGAATCACTTGTTCCAGAGAGGACATGGCATATGTGCCTTCTTGGCATTACCCAGAATGTCCTTGCGGGGAATTCTTCCTCCAGTAAATGGTATTACTTGTCCTTGCTTTGGGAGACGCGATCTCTTGCAGTTCTAACTCTCTTTTGTACCGAAGGTTATTGAATTGATTTTCTTTCGCTTCCGTTTCGAATCTAGCAGTCGCCTCCGTATATCCTGCGCGCAATCGATTCAAACCGGAGTGAGTAAGCCGAAGACTTATCGAACGAAGGCTCAACATGTAACACCTGTGAAATAAAGCATCGACTACTATTAAAAAAACTGAACTTTATCGTATGTCTGTGCGTCTGTCAGCGCCATAGCATCCAAGAATTCGCTCTTCTCATGGGACAAAACTTGCCCGGTGCACCGTTTTCCTTGTTTTCACGAAAAACTTTATTTTTCACTGGGAGATCAAATTTCTCCAACACGGCTTCTGACGTCGTGTATGCAATTAAATAGATATCAACGAAGAAAATTTTAAAAAAGTCCACGGGCTCGATCCAATCAGTGCACGAGGTCAAGAGTTAGAGATGAAAGAATGGGTATGATTGAACTGCAGGCCTGCCATCTGGCATTCACTCGAATAAACAAGTATTTCACATGAAAAGAGAGAGATGGCGGATGAATCTGAGGCGGTTTCCGCTATTTGCGGATAAAAGGAGGATGCCCAATATAATGTTATTTTGTCCCTCAAACCGAATTCAATGAATCATATATCATTTGTAAGAGCGTCCTTTGCGGAGTAAAAAAAAGGCCACTTTTACTCCAATCTGAAGGGCATGAAAAAGTTGGGTTAAGTTAGGTTACGATGAAGTTATTTTGCATGAGCTTTCCATCATAACAATACTTTCAGCAGTTTTGATGGAAGGGAAATGCAGACTACCAAGAAAAAATCAATTAAAATGCAATTGACTTGTATTTTGTAAAATCTCACAATGTATCTATGAATCATTAACCTTTATACAACGAATCAGACATTAAAACTTTTTTTTTCCGAGGTTTCTCAATTCCCAGCTAAAGTTCACCAATTACTTCCAAAACTACGTTCATTCTAAGTGGTTGACTATGTGGAAGGCATTTATTGGAAGTCCCATTTGAAAACAGTAAAATAACTTAACCTAACCTTAACCTAACCTAACATTTTCAAATTGCTCAGATTTGAAGAAAAAAATTAAATTGTTAGGTTTGGCTAAGGACGACCTCTCGAAATATATACATATCTTTGATGTTGATTTAAGGGGCAAAACTGGGCATTCTCCTTTCCTCCCACCAGAATAAAAACCCTCCCTCCAAGGGGAGTTCAATTTGGATCTCATGTATAATGAGAAGGTCAACATTTTTGTCTTCCTTACAGGTCACTGTTCCCAATAGCCGAAACCATCGTTCTTTGAGTTTAAATGCCATCCTAGCCACGATTTACTGGATCAAATTTTGTAAACTACTGAAAAATCAGTTGAAGAAATGAAAATATGAAGTTCAATTAAATTTATTTCACAAACAATTAATATCTTGCCAAGCATCGCAGAGACAATGCGCAATTCAAAGCGGAGGATCGTCAATAATAAGGGAAAGCTGATGGTCCTCAAGTATTTGAGGTCCAAAAAACGAAAACAAGAGCGAAAGCGACATATGTAAGTGAGGATTTGCATATTTACATGACATCCTTTATCTCCTTCTGAGGGGAGAGTTTTTACTCGTGGAGGAGGAGAGCAATTTTACTCTAGAATGGAGTGAATTTGGCCCTTTCCGTGAGTGAAGGGAGTGAAACTGGTGTTAGCGGTTTTACTCACATTTTTGCGAAAAATTGCTCCCCTTTTTCTTAGAGTGTAGGGTCAAGATGATCTCCTCCCATCTTGAGGCCAGTCTGCTAGAATTCCTCAGGGCTTCCATCCTCCACTTATCGAACAACCTTACCCCGCCCGCCGAATGGAAATAGCGATTGAAAGGCACCTCGAGGCAGCTCTCGTCCTGCAATTTACAGTTCACAGAATAGCAATGCTTTTTGTTGGTTCTTATTAGAAATCTGAGATCGGTCGTGTATCCGGCTTGCTCGAAACTGCCTTCGTAGGAGAAGAACGCCAGGTTTTCCCTCATTATCCCTGGAAAAGAGAAAAAAGGTTTCCTTCCATACCTCCCATGGTGTCATCCTCCTTCACTACCACCCAGGGCGAAGTATCCCCGGTGACGACCTTCGCAGTCTTCCCGTGCATGTTCCAAAACGCCGAATCTTTCATCCATACAAGTTTGTCGACAATTTGGTCCTTACTCTTCTCCTTACTATGTGGGTCACGATTTCGACAAGACTCCTTGGAAGGCCTTTGGTAGCTAGATCCGTGAATAAAAGCGCGATCCTCAGCCTCGCGGTCGAACCGGGTGGACGGCTCATGATTCAAATCAGAGCGTGCATTCAGGCACAAATCACTTGGAATATGATTGGTTCAATGATCCATTGAGGAACCATGCAACCCGATGAACCCAACATTCACTGTTAAATTGATTTTATCTCCTATTTTTACGTATCAATCGCGGACTAGATTCATAACTCATGAGAAATCAATGTATCGATTACACTTGAACCTATGACTCTTTTCATGATCCTCGCAATGTGCATGGAGACGGGGCGTCATCTTTTCATTATTTACGAGACCTTATCCAGCTCATCTATCTGCCTGAGGTCGATATGGAGGCGAGGGGCTCCATCTTCATTCATCACATCACATTCCTGGTGCTGTCAATAACCGGAATGAGAGGCGCCATGAGCGCTTTAGATCGGACCTTTTGGAGCCGTCGGCGGCACAAAAAATATCCGTGAACATATGGCACTTCTGAGAAAGAACAACGCGCATCTGAACCATTGAGGGATATTGGGGTCTGTCTGTTTCAAGGCCCAATGGTTAATTATATCATTTTTGGGCGGTGAACTGTCTACGAACGAATTACGACCGTGTTCGTCCGTCGAACGAACACGATCTTACTCCATCCGGAATAGTATTAGAACGTAAAAAGTATTTGTGAGGTCAATCTTATGTTTCCTCATCCTGAGGACGTAATGAGGAAACGAGGGACTGAATACATAAGTACTGCGTAGAACAATATGGAGTTGATCTTCTCCTGAAATGTACGTTCAGGGGCAGTCAATCTCTGTACTGTTCTATGTCTTTTGCTTATGCACGGAGAGATTTGTGCATGGGTAAGGGCTTATACTGGTACAGGCCGTACTAGTATTGCTTAGTGAAATGCCTTCACCATTGGAATGCCTCCGCGGGAAAAAAAAAATTGGGGAAAATATTAACGCCAATATTGGCCCAATGTTTTTCCGTGTAGTAATGCCAATAATGGTCCAAGATGGCTGTCAAGGTAGAGCCAAGATGTATACATCTTGGCGGATCTTGGCGGTATATATTGACCCAATATTGGGGTGCTACTGGGGGAATGCACTCATTTCATTTCTTTTACTTGGTTAAAATAAAGAAAACTAGTGCCAAACTCGGTATTATTCTGGATTCTTCGTTGAAAGGGGGACGGGGTGGTTGTCCTTTAATTTCTGGTATTCACACCATGACCAGACAAGACAGCGATGATTCGTTTAGGGCGAGACAGGCCATGAGCAAGTATGCGCGGTCAGCGCCTGGAAACAACACCAAGACAGCATTTTTTCATTTCATTTCTTCACCTTTGCCCAATGTGGTCCTCCACCGTCAAGACACCGCCACCCCAGTAGCACAAGATATTGGCCCAGTGCATTTGTGCTACTGGGGCAGTAGCACTCATTGTTGGACCAACATTGGACACGTTGGCTACACCTTGGCTAAAATTGCCAATTTCGGCTAAGTGTTGGCTCCCCAATATTGCCATTCCATCATCGATCCAATATCATGCGATGATCCAATGTGCCCAAGTTGCACTTTGAAGTTTTCTTTTGTGGAAATTTTGAAGTTCTCCTCCAGGCCACTAGATGGAGGTATCGATTTTGCTTTTCGCACAGTACACAAAAGTGCCCTTCCCTCTATCCATAGAATCGTATCTCACAGGAGTGTTGAGTACCTCGCCATGTGTCTCATTATAGGAATCAGTAAGACGAGGAAACTTCATAATTTATCCCCATTTTCGAAGCAGATTCATGGAGCCCAGACCATAAACAAGCTCATATTCCCAATCACAACCCCTTGATACATTTTTCTTCGTCTTCAGCTTACGCTGTCTTATCACCAGTTGGGATGATTATATCTCTAACACACTCGATGATCTCCCAAATGACTCAACTACTCAGCCATGCTCCCCCCAACCCTCACCTCCCCCTTGACCATTCTTTTGTCCCCCAGGCCGCTTTTTAGGCCATTCCCAATCCTTTACTCCTCTACTCATCCAGCAGTACAGATACCCCATCACGAGCATTTTGATTTTATCCACCCCTTACATCTTTGCAGCCAAAACTATCCTAATCGCTTCTAATCCCCACCAATTAAGGCAGCTCAGCGTTAATCGTAGGATCTCTCTCTTTTCAGCTGATCCGCCTTACGAAACAGCTATCCTCTCTATCTATCGGGACAAGCAGGGAGCCCGATAATGTTTTCTTAACAGCTGGCACCTGTTAATCCCAAGTAGCTCTCAGAGCACCTGATAGGTACCTAAAACTTATATAAAGCCATTATTAAATAGGGATTAATAATCTTTAAAAGTGGATCTAAAATAGTCCCAAACTGTTTTCATTCTCTAAAAATTAATGAATAGGTCTAATCTTTTTCTAGGCTGCTATTGCAACTGTCCTAATTAACGAGTAATCAGTAAAACAGATAGGAGAAACCTCGGTCTCCGACCGGGACAATGGGGGCCATTCCCATTGTTTAAATCAGCTTCGAGGGGGTCTTGCATCTGCCAGCCAGCTTGCAGGAGGGTTTCACTGGGACTGGCGGGACCCCTGATGTACCCACCATCAGGGAGAGGGGCTAGTCACCCCATTAGCTCCTATTCTTAAAAAAAATTATTCTTCCTGAGAACAGAATGATAATTCAGTCAGGAACTGAACTTCCTAACGTGAGACAAGTCAAGACTTATGGGGGCGTACTGAACACTTCTGTGAGGACAATTCCAAGGAAAGAGGGAACTGTACTATTGTGTACAGGTGCGAAACGGAAAATCCTACACCTCCATCTGGAGGAGCGCTTCTTCAAAGTAAAACTAAAGATTACTTTGTAACTTTTCACCATAGAGATCTCCAGTAGAACCCCGATATTTGATCACTTCCACCTGATCAAGAACAATTATATCAGCACAGTAGTGGCCCAATCCACCCTTTCATGCTCTTTGGCGTGTGCGCGAGACCAGTTCCTAATTTCCTTTCTCTGCGGACATAATGTTTATTCCGCCATTAGGGTGAGGTTCTAGTGGACAGACCTCATTGGAATGTTGAAAATCTTTTGGGAGAGGGCAATGGTGCTTTAAATTTTTTTTTAAATTTTATTATTATTATAAAGTTATAAGCTAAAGGTATGGTGGACCCCGCTGTCATGTGGTGGACCGACATATAACTCTCGCCCACCATGGCGAGATCCTCTCGACTTCAGGGCTGGCAGAGAGCAAGACCCTCATGAAACTAATGACTTAGCCCTGAGAAGGTGACTCATGGCTATGGGGGAGAAGTCAGCCCGAGAGAGAGCTGCTTCTCTCTCCCCTCCCCCCCATATTCCAGACAGATTCGTGGAGCCCAGACCATAAACAAGCTTATATTCCATTCAGAACCCCTTACGAAAACGCCATTACCTCCCAGCGGCAACCTCCCCCCCAGGATCTCTCCCTTGAGGTTTGTTATCTTTAGGATTTTAAAGAGTGAGGAACTATGCGGCCTTATTGAGAAAGCAACCTGAACTTATTTAGGTTAGTATCAGTGTTTTGAGGCACTTAGTGTTTAGGTCCACCTGAGCCGAAGAGGAGTGAGATGTATAGGGTTCTAGCCGTTTTACTTCATGAGTCAGTGAGATGTGGTTTTATTTAAGACGATGAAAGGTGAAGGACAGATGGGCCGAAGATCAAAAGGCGTTTGCGGATCCGGCTGGCCAGAAGGGCCTTATCAGGTGTCCACGTGCAAAAGTAAGAGCTGAGAGCTAAGAGTTAGTGGGGGCGAGCGAAGGGATGTTTGAAGGAACAAACGAGCAGATTTGAAAATCTTGTGCAAGGGGGGAGGTTGCCGCTGGGAGGTAATGGCGTTTTCGTAAGGGGTTCTGAATGGAATATAAGCTTGTTTATGGTCTGGGCTCCACGAATCTGTCTGGAATATGGAGATAAAAAATGAAGTGTCCACATTTTTGTATTACTATAATGAGATAAGGCGAGAAATATGAAGAAGTATTAAACATTAATGTGAGAGATGATTCCATGGATGGAGGGAAGGGCACTTTAGTATTCTGAGCGAAAAGCGAGACCCATACCTCCATCTACAGTAGTGGCCTGGAGGAGAACTTAAACATTTTCATAAAAACTTCCAAGTGCAACATGGGCACATTGGATCATCGCATCGGTCAGATATTGGGTCGATGATGAAACGGCAATATCGGGAAGCCAATATTTAACCGATTTTGACAATATTGGGCAAGGTGTAGCCAACGTGACCAATGTTGGTCCAGCATTGTGCCGATATCTGGTGCTACGCCCGTTCTAGTTTTTCATTCCGTCTGTCCACAGTATCCATAACAAACGGGCAACACGACTCACTGAGTGTATCCAGCTTTCCGCCCGAGTCGGGGTCCCAGTCTACGACTGAAAGTATCACTTCTATTCCAGTCCTCGCGGATGACGGTTCCATAGTAGACAATGGGAGAGAGCTGCTGATCGCGGCCGCGTAGACGGGGTTGTTGGGTGTATTCAAGAAATGCCGCATCTGGCATCTATACTGTCCTCCTATCTCCACGCGTCTCTGACGCGCGAACCATTAAGAACATGTCCAGTTTTCCGGGCCTTTTCTTATACTGTATCCCCATGTCGTACCAATGAGAGCTCTTATTTCCTTCTTTCTAAGTTGGATAATGAGTATACGGCGAAGACAATGATTCCAGAGGAATTGGGTGCAGTGGAATGGTATATCTGTACCTGGGTTGGTACTCCTTTGTCTTAATTTTTATTTTGCTGTGCAAAGGGAGGCTTAGAGTTGCACCATTTTATACATACTTATCACTTAGTGTCCAAAACACTTCGGTCAATAAAAAAAAATTGTCATAACCCATGAATAATAAGACAAAATATTATATGCACGTAAGAATCACCTGCAAACATATGGCAATGTAAAGAAGCTATTGTTACTCGTTCATCACTTCTTCCGCGTCATGGAGATGAGGTAAGAAAGTTAAAGAGTAACGCTTTTCTGTAATCAGACTTCTTTGAATGCAATACGTAACAGAAACAGATCTCTCCACGTTTATCATATACTCTCAGCTTGTTGTCAGATTATTTGTAACAAGAAAAGTTTCTATGTTCTATGTTATAATTTTCAGACGATTTTCCAGATAATTTTTGCTTCAGATCATTCAACAATAAAACCTGCAAGATGCAGAGGTAGTTGCATGAAGCATTGCATTGGCGCATCACAGCAAAAGACAGCGTGGATGAATCAAAGCGATTTTCTGTGAACATTTTATATGCATAAAAACAACTAAATTTTAAAGTTTTGCGTTCGAGTTAGCGCCACCCTCGACATGGCGCCAAAATTGGGGAAGACCAACATTGGCGGCACGTCGAGAGTTCACTGTACATCATTGCTAACGTTATCAAGATTTCGCTTCTGCTTCCTTCCTGTTTCTTTTGATTCCTTTTCCGATTCTGTTTCGGTTCTTGTTTCGTTTCCGTTTCATTACCCAGCCGTGGGAAGGGGTTGAATCCACGGTTGACAGTCCCCTACGTATATGCCGCAGATAACTGAGTTAATGCCATTTTCGTTTGAAAATTTTTGTTCATGAGAGCCCTCACGAACCCTTGATCCTTCCCCATACAGGCTAGGTCCTCATTGAAAATTTCAAACCATTCCCATGCAACTTTTCGTAGAATGGCAACAGCTGTAGCAAGTAGATAGAAACACCGAATCTGAGACAAAACAGGTTGCAAGACCTTTTCGAATCTGCACCATTAGTGACATCTGTCGTACGTCTAGAGAATCGAAAAAGTAGTCCATCGGAGCAGATGACGGGCGTGGCAACGAATGGAGATGCACCGAAATAAATGAGATTGGACTCGAAGAGGAACCTGTACCCCTTTGTGCTAATACGCGGGGTTGTCGTCGGTCCACCCGGCGATCGATGAATGATGGAGAGAAGAAAATGAGTTTTTCCCTTTCCTCTCTTACCCGGCGTTTCAACGAATTCCTCTCTGTAATTTGAAGCCGCAAGTTGATATGCAGAAGGCAAACGAAGTTTTTTGCCAACGCGTTCCCGGCGTACGTGTATCCTTATCCTCCACTTTCGCTCCACTCTTTTTTGACGATGTCTTGGGAAAGGGTGAGATGGGGCGACGGCAAGATAATGCAGATGATAAGGTGGGAGAAGAAGGAAAAAAAAGAGACGAAATAACGCTTGCCAAGACGTTCATATTCCCAGTATTCCTGTGTCATTCCCCCCTGCGGTGTTTCCCGTTCGAGGTGGTCCTCGAAGCACCTGCCAATGCTCATTTCGATCCATCTCCTTCGCACTTCCGATGCGTTCAGATCCCAGTCGTAAGCGAGAGGCATGATATGGCCGCATCGTGACACCCTGAGCAGGTGGTTAAGAAAAATTATCAGGCAACACAACTAATGTTTTCTTCTTTTTTTTCCTTTATAAGAGGAAAGTTATATATAACGAATATAGATAAATCCCTCAGCAATTTTTTTTTCTGG
Source organism: Darwinula stevensoni (assembly GCA_905338385.1). Lineage (NCBI taxonomy): Eukaryota > Metazoa > Arthropoda > Ostracoda > Podocopida > Darwinulidae > Darwinula > Darwinula stevensoni. Next base: position 40,560 of record CAJPEV010001151.1, read on the forward strand.
AACATTCTGGAAAAAGAGAAATTGGACAGGAGTCTGTTGCTTAACAGGATTTCATTCATGGAAGGAGTTCGTCCAGTTTCAGAAATTTCTTATCTAAAGACCATGTTTTTTCCCCAGGAAAGCCAAGAGCATTAGAAAGAGGCGATCCGATGGCAACATCCGTGTTAATCCATGTTTAATGCCGTGCCAGACGTGCATCCGTTTAAAGATACGCTGTAGACGTGAATATTATGGATGTCCCGAAAGAAATGGTAAAGTTTGGTAAAACGATATCGGACAAGAGAAATCGGCTACGTGAGTTTTCATCTGCAAAATATGGCAAAATCTCACCGACATCGGCTAGAACCTGTAAGCATTGACATCCCAGTTAACATGTTCTTAATGGTTCGCAAATCAATTCGATCGGAAAAGGACAAGAAATCGTCGGGAAAAAGACGGCACCTGCTGTTGATGCTGAGATCTTTCATTTTTCTGGAATCGGCTCAACTTAAACGGCTTCCGAGATTTTTAATTGCCGTCTCCAGCCCGTCTGCGAAACTTGGAGGATAAGGATACACGTACGCCGGGAACGCGTTGGCAAAAAACTTCGTTTGCCTTCTGCATATCAACTTACCAGCCCGTCTGCGAAACTTGGAGTGCTCGCGGGGGAGGGGGGGGGGGGGAGAGAGATGGTGAGGTCTTTTCATGTGCAATCCTTTCCCACTTCTTCCGTCCTTGAGGAGGTATTAACGAGTTTTCAGTTTTTCCACCCTCCAAAAAGATCTAGGAATGCCTGCAAAGCCGGAAGTGGAGGGAACTAAAATCAGCTGTTCTGGTCGATACATGGAGTCGGATGCAATAAGTTCTCGAGGAGATATTCTCCGAATGTAATTTGCTTTGCTACATTTGCTACGTTCCAACCGGCCAACGCGAGGATCCACTAAACGAACGTAGACGACAGTCATTTTCCATTAAGGAATTTTCCCTTGAATCCCTCAAGATGATTACTATCGAAACGATCATCAGTGAAGAACGGTTTCGAGTGCTTCAGCACGAAATGGAAGTAAACATTTATCCACAGACACACGAGCTTCTCGAATGTGATGGATCGAAAAAGGAGACAGTCGCATTTCGACTGAGAATATCATAATGGACCTGTCGATGCGTAGACGACTTCAATTCATTAATCGACGTTATCTTCCGGTCCCATCGTTGAGTCTATACAACTACGAGAGAGTGGATAAGGAAGCGTGCATGGTCCTTTTCGTCGGGACCTCCCGTCCGAGCCGTCAAGGATGGACAATGGCGCCGGAACTCCACTTTAGCGAATTAGTTTATCGGAAGACCGAGAGGGAGAGGGAGGTCGTCGATGCGACACAAGTTCGACGGATCCGAGCTTCAGCGCTTTGCAGCCCCCCTCGCTTCTCGACCCTTCGGAGAATCCCGTCGAATGGAGGTTCACCCGGTCGCGATGGCCGGGGAAAAAGAAGGTAACTTTTCGAATTCTTCGTAGAGAATCCTCGTTTGATGGATTGGATGTGATAAAAAAATTTTTTTTCCAGACGTCAAACCATCTGCATTCCCGTCCGTGGGCTATTCCGTCCTCTGCGGAGGCCGAATTGGTGTCCGTCGCATTTTCTACTTCATTTTTCTCTCCATCGCGGTTTTCCTCTCCGTCGTGCAGGTACCAGGTGTTCGAAGTTGCATTGGAGGCCTTTTGTGAAATATAGGGAGTCCCAAAAGTCATTAATCATGGTATACGAACCTGCCTGAACAGATTCAGGTGACCAAATTTCATTCTATTTGAGCTAGAATGAAAGAAAATTGACCTGGCGATGGAAAACAACTAAATTCGGTCATTGTGTGATTCTGGCTCACTTAGATTAGATTTTGTAGCAAGGCCCCGCGGGCCTACCAGTATACAATATCGAGAAGATGGCTGGCCTCCGAACAGTTTAGTCAGGAAATAATATGATCAATCCCATGAGTAGTGACTTTTGGGGTCTCCTGTACGCTGCCCAATGGTAAAATTGCAGTTCGATCAGCAGTATTTATCGCCGTAAGTTCCTTGAGTTACGGACACATCATTCAGTCATTCAAACATCATTTAATCGCCTAATTTAAACGTAATCATTGGTATTAAATGCTTTAAACGTTCATGGGTGAATATAACGGGGACGGGTGGACTAGAAGGAGAGAAAAAGGATATTTCTCTGGTTTTTCTAGGAATTTAAAGAAATCCTTTTTTATGTTTCTGAGACAGGGGGAGATGGGGCTCGAAATGTTCTCTATTCCTTCCTTGGAGCCTTCTCGTTTCTTATTGGCTTCGTGTCATACCTCCTCCTCCCTTAGAGAATCCGACAAAGAGCATATGAGGGGCACAATATCGCTATAGCAACAGGGCAAATTTGCAGAATGATCTGCTAGTTTAGACCCAAGGTCATCCATACAGGCCTAGGGTTATTCGGGAACAACATACTGCTCGCGAACAGTTTATACCAGAGTATACCGGCACTTGATAGGCAATTCATACGAATCTCATACACCGTATCTTCCACGAACGACGGCAGGTGTGTCACATGTGGGACGTATACGCTTCGAATCCGACGAGCAGCCTGTTCAAGATCGAGACGAGACGAGAGATGGAGTCCCCGGCCTTCACCGTCTGTCCCCGACCCGGAGTCAGTGACTCACACCTCGCAAGAATGGGGCTGCACATCGGGAACGTCGCATCCAAAAACGCGAAATACATCCAGAGAGAAGTGGGGAAGACGGTGTACGACGTGTTCCGCGAAACCCGGGTGCGAATCCAAGACATTTGGCTCTTTTCCGTGGTGAGAGGGAACGGCGCTGACAAATTCGCTGACTGCAACGTCGTCAACGCCGTTTCTTACGATCGCCACGAGCGGGAGATTCTTCACACTCCTTGTATGTCGTGTCCTTCCCTCATATTCCAAATGGCAACGGCTTCCTATTGTTTGGGAAACCAGAATATAATACCTGCAGAATAATATTATTATTTTAAATTAAATATCGTCTTCGGGAACTTGGTCCGATGACTGCAGTCCTGAATCATAAAGGACTCCAGTAAAATCTATTTAATTTTGATTTTGATTTTCCCTTTCAATCATGCATTTTTGATTCATTCCCAATTTTGAGAGACTAATAAGTTGAAACTGATTAATTGGAATTATGGAATTGCTTCTGGAGACGAGTCTCACCAAAAACATCTAAAAACCTATACTGTCCAAGATATATCATTTACCAACCAGGATGAGATATGTGTTACTATCTCACAGAATTCTCCGGTATCATCATACTTTGGGATCGGGAAAGGATAAAGGATAAAGAATAAGGATTTCGATGATGTGGTCCGTGACTTCATCAAAAAGAAGTCGTGTTTCCATCCCGCACGTTCCCTCAAATGCTCACTAATACTTATTTCACGTTCCTCATTTTTTCGTCATACATTATTGAGCTTACTTCGAAATTCATAGGGACTGTCCCATAAGCACGGAACTCTTGACTTGAACCGGCATCTCTGTTATACGAGGCGAAATCGTTCATGAATCATGAGTTCCTCTTTGAGTTGCCCAGAAGTGGAACGGCTGAGGATGAACTTCCTCTCCAGCCTTTTTGCTCGGATGATTCTTCAAACTTATTATGCTTAGGCCTTGGGCTGATCGAGTTCTTTTGAATGCCCTTACTAAACATCACCTGGGGGTGGACAAGAACATTCCCCCTCCCCCCGGTGGATTTGGAACCAGGTGGACGTTCCATCGGGTGGAAATCCACCAAGGGGGACGTCCACCTGGTTCTAAATCCACCGGGGGAGGGGGATGCACATGTGGATTTGGTGGTATCTAGCCCTCATGGCCAACCGTGGCCACGAGGGCTAGACATTAGGCTGGATCTTCTCGTGATCTTACGTTCCTCACCAGTACGGAATCGTAGATCGCTAACAACTCCAAGGTCAAATTTATTTTTTTTTTTGCTGTGGGGACTCGGATCTTTCTTGAACCCGGAATGAGATCTTTGATTTCTCCGCACCTTTTGATAATAAAACTTACAACTTGTTTGAGGTGGTTTCAGTCTCTTTAGGCATGGCATATGTACAGTTTCATTCCTCACAAAAGAAAATGAGAAGACGATTTTTCCGATAGGGAGCAGAGTGTAAAAAGGGAACAGGTGCTATAGCGCCTACTAATTCACCTTCAAAGATGGATTCTTTACAAACATTCTTATTCGCAGTTTGAGAAGTTGAAATTTTGCCATATTAAGAAATTAGAGCAAATGAAGGCAAAATGGTGGAGGATCTCCATGAGGCAATTGCGATATAGAAGATTTTATCTCATGGAATTGCTGGTGGACTAAGATGAAACACTTCATGAATGTCAAAATCCTTTTATATTTTTTGAGCTAAGGCAAACGCAGCTTGATATTGTTAAATCATGCTGCCAAACAGCAGGATTCCTTCTTCTCGTGCCTTCAGTCTCCAAGGTGAATATTGTTCGGTGAATATTGTAAAGCGCATTTCCATCTGAATTTGTGGCCAAGGCCAAACTAAAACCCATCATATCCATCACAGAACAAACCATAGGCAGAAAATGAATTATAAACGTCTCTTTTCTAGGCGGGAGATGGGAAGAGACGTTGTTCTCATCGAGCATATTTTGCATGCTGGAGTTTTGCTGGTGCTATACCCTCTATCCAAACATCACCATGAGGATGGGTGCCGATTCCGGATTGATTTCTCTGTCCTTCAACACGACTATCCTGATGAATAGATTGGAGTCTCCGGAGGAAGTGAACGTGTTCGTGGACGACCCGAGGTCGGCTGGGACTGATCTCAGGTTCCTCACGTCGGGGAAACGCATCACGCTGCACGGTGGCAGTTCGGTTTTCCTCCACGTCTCTTTGAGGGAAATGCATCTCCTGGACAAGGCCAAAGAACCGTGCGACGATCGACCATCATATAGCCAAGTCAAGGTGGGCTGATAGATCGATGTCGCGTCATTGCGATGTCATTTGATCTCTCGTCGTACGTTTCTCTGCAGTATACGGTCGCAATAGTCGACTGAGAAGTGGCTTTTCAAGTCACAGTTAATAACATTTTTCAAGGCCATTACGTCGTTTACGCTTCTTGAGATATCTGTATGCGTTTTGATAGGTTCTGAATATGGGAGAAAGAATGAGGAAAGTCGTACTTTTATGTGCAGTGTGTATCGGCTTGTCTGGACGGTTTATTAATGGAGAGAGTGAAATGCGTGATCCCAGACATGATGTACGGTGAGAAAGCGACCGGCAAAGGGAAGCCCAAATGCAATTCCTCTGAGGAAGTGGGGGAATTCATGGGAAGAGTTTCTCGATTCCGCGCGGAAGCCGAAAGCGAACTTCGCAACTGCTCCTGCCCCCAGCCGTGTCTCCTCAGAGAATATCATCTCAGCCAAGTTCCTGGTTCCATTTCTCGCCTCACCTCGGATCCTCACCGAATTTTCCTTGACATCCAATTCCCCACCACCAAGGTATGCCTGTATGGAAACCCTTCCTCTAGCGACTCGACGTGACTCGATCCTTATTCGCTGGCAGGTGGAGACGTTCAAGGAGCAGCCAGCGACATCTTTGGTCGAGATCCTGTCGGAAATCGGGGGATGCGTCGGGGTCTGCCTCGGCCTATCCATTCTTACAGTATATGAGATCCTGGAAGTCTCGTTCTTCTTTCTTTGTTCTCGGGTCAAAGGCTTCTAATTAGCGTCTCATATGAAAATGATACTGAGTTCCTGGCATCCGCATCTAAGTGAGGTTATACTCCTCCATCACGATCGATCCTTCATAACACTGCAAGAACAAAAGATGCTCCAATTAAGAAAAAAATGGAACAAAATTTGGAGAAATTCTATGAGCTTGTAAAACTGAAATTCAAGGGATGTATATAGGTATCGAGGAAAAAAGTGCTATGGGGGAATACCTTCCACGTATGCTGTACGTTTTCTCTATAAATGACAGAAAAATAAAATATTAATCAAGATTTCGGGTCACTATTAACTAACCACGAATCCAGGTATGACTCTACCCATTTATGTCTCATTGAAGATCAGAAAGTCGAAGAGAAAGAAAGTCGTAAGTGTTATGGAAATATCAAGTTGAATTGAAGGTGATCCTTCTGCTTTCGCTCGCCTGCCAATAGCCTTCCTTGGAATCTTTGGAACATCGGGCATGGAAGGAGGTTGGGGGACGGCATGAAAACTCAGGTCGCGGAAGCAGGCAAGACATTAGACAGAGAACTGTCAGGTTTAGGACCAAGGTTTGTTTAGACGTGGATCGAAGGCCACTTCAATAACATTGCTGATCATTGTGTTTCAGGATTAAAGGGAGGAGTAGATGTGATAAAAACTAGTCATTTTCCAGCAATTGCTAAATTCTCTTTGGCCTGAGTGAGGACGCTATAAATTGAGTTCGTTATATATTTCACTTCGCGCAACGTAAATTTTATTCATTAACATGTGGTCCCTCTACAACTTTGTCCTGACCCCCAAAATTTTGACTCCTTTTGGGTGTCTGTAATAGTGAATCAGACGAATCTGCATTAAATTAGGTACAATGGAGGTTCCTAATTTTGAAACGTCATCTAGCCTATGACCATCCCCGGACCAAATGAGAAAGCCATGAAAAGTTTGGCTTGACTGAGATAAGAGGTGTGGCCGTGCATAAAAGACAGACAGACAGACAGACACACAAACACTCTAAAATGTAATAGTATAAATTCCATTTCTTGCTTGAGTCCGAGAGTCGACTATAGGCTGGGAGAAACTATATCAGACACATCCAGACTCAGGTCTCTGCAGCGTTTTAACAGTCCTCTCCCACACCATGACAATATCAATAGACAGCAATAATTGAAGCATATCATTGGTGACACTCTCCCACAAGAAAAAAATATCAGAAAAAGTGTCAGGTTCAAACTGGGAATATTACTGCCGCAGCTACCACGACCATTCCTTTCCTCATTCAATCGAGTGTTCTAATCTTTGAAGTATCGTCGACACAACCGAGGATTCCTCAGGTACCGACCAACCAGGACGACCTCGAGCGATGAAGCAGGGGATCTTATACTCTCTTGCCGACGAAGCTGCTTTGTTTATGTCAAAATTGTCCAGTGACCTCAGTACTTGAAGATGATGAGTCGCGCAGAATTTTATGGGGTGTTTCTCTGGCCGAGGCTTAGGAAAATACTCATGTTTTTTTGAACTTACCAATTTTTTTCAGAGGGTGCTGTACGTTTTTCGTTTTTGTTGATCTGGCGAGTGAGCGGTTGTTGAGATTTGTATCCGGAATTTGAATCAACTTGTCATAACGACCATGTCATTTATCCAAAATGGAGGTCACGGCGTACAGTTATTTGCTCGATTGAGCAATGCATACTGAATATATTTAAAAATATATATGCGTAGTAGAAGTTGCAGACTGTTTTATGAATGGTGTCAGCAACCGGCAGATAATCTCGAGGCCTGCAGAAGTCAAACAAAAACTTACATATTTCATAAGGCCTAGACGAGATCATCCATTGCCCCAGAAGTACAGGTAAGACCAAGTCACAGGCCAATTAAGCCAATGGTGGCCCAATCTTGAGTTTCTCCCACCATCTCGACTGGGATGTCTGCGGACAGACTGCCCCGTAATTCAAATGAACGTTGGACGCGATCTTCAGCATGGATATCCTTGTTTATGATGCCCCACATTCATCGGTCACTGCTAACCATTCTGTCGATCTTGCCTTCTCCCATTAACTCAAAACAAAAAGTTATCAAAATGCGAAGTGGAGGGATATCTACTAGTTTCCAACACTTCCAAGGGACATGTGTCCACTCATAACAGCATTGTTCTACTGATAATATTTGAAGCGCTTTCGTATTTTCGCTTCGCGGGGTTCGGAATAATCACACCTGCTAAGGTAAGCTTGAAAGACATTCGGTACCACCTCACTGTCCTGATTATAAACAGAAGGTTCAGGCCCAGACATGAAAGCAAAAGCATTCGTCGAACCGACATAACTCCATTACGACACTCGACGACAATGGTAGAAGGATTCAGCTGCCATTGGCTCATCACGGTGTGATGAATGTCTATGTGAAGTCACCAAAGCGCAAGTGCAATCTTACTACATTCGACAAAATAAAAACAGACAAGAGCGACCTGTAAAATATGCGTGACGGAGCATGGGAGGATTCCGGCTCGTCCTACCAAACTTGGCACGTGCTACCAAACTTTTCGCATGCTTACTCAGTCATGCATACTCATTGATTTCCGGATATTCTCGTCTTTACCTCAGGGATATAATGCACTCCTCGAGCAAATCTAAACGTGCTCGAGGGAGAGCATTCGAGAGAGCTTCCGGGAAATGCGTTCCATTGGTTTCGCATGGGCTTTTCTTTCTTAATCTAAACACTGTTTGCCCAATCATAATAGCGCTTGGTCCTTCCATAGCAAGAGTTGGACGTTTAAATTTTAATGCATCCATTTCCTCGATTGCGTTCAAGTCAGTTGAAACCAGAAATATGTATTTGCGGAAATTATTACCGATGAGGCAGCACAGGTTCCAGCTTCCAACGGAAACGAACATTTAATTTTGTAGCGCTATCAACATTGCAAAGAATTACACTTTCGGCGAAGTTTACACTGTGGTAGTTCATTTCTATCACAAAACTTAAAAGTCGGCAAAAATGAAACCTTTCTTGTTAGAACTGAAATTATGTAGCAGCGTGTAGGTAATGGCGCAGTTCGAGCCATTTTTGCCTCCTTCCCCCAGATCTCTGCTTTGCATTCCTCTTCCTTCTGGAATGCGACGCAGCAGGAAAAAGGAAGCATGAGGGCCTTCCAAGAAGAAATGGAACGACAGCCGTGGAACAGGCTCACGTCCTGAGCAAATGAGTGCGGCTGAAACGTCGGACGTCCACATTAGAAGAATCTTGGAATGGCTGAGAGAGAACTTCATTGTAATTTGTAGAAGCAAGAAGAGAGACCGCAGTTTTGTTGCAAAGATGAGTAGGATTTGACTGTTCGAATTTGAAAATTATATATATTTTTCAAGGTTAACTTCTCTCTTACGCCACTGAAGGACCGGTTCTTAACCCTTTCACCTGCTATGACGTGTCACGCCTGCTCGTCCTTCCCAAGCGTTTCGCTGGGTCTGGTTTTGGCTTTGCTTATGCCTTCACTGAATTTTTGTTCCAAAAACGGCGTATTTTGATGTAATTGATATTCATTTCATTATTCTTGAAAATAAATGGAATTTTCTGGGACAGAAAGCTAACGAAAATTCGGGACTAAAGCCGTTAATAAGTTAGGAAAATAGAGCGAGAAAATGAAATAAAATAAATAAGAGTGTAGCGTATCTGCAACGAAGCATACGTAAAAAAAAAAGCCGTGCCTTTACCATTTGTCATTTGTCGAAGTCATAATAGCCACTTGCTTTTCGCTGTACTTTCTCCAACCCCTGAACGTGAGACAACTAAAGATGAACTTAGGTAAAACCAAGGCTAATAAATCGGTTCGGGAATGAAAGGTTTAGAGAGGTCGAAGAGCAATCGTGGGCGCCGTTCAACTTCCTGCTATTGCTTTTCTCATGTTCACGTCTGTCGTTCCTCTGCAGGCGATTTTTCGAAGGATTATGGGCTGCTAAGCGACCGAATCTTCGTACGGCCTAAACTGATTCCTCAGTTTCGTCTTGGTCTTCTTTGGGTAAGTTCTTCTTTAGGTGTTCCCATTTTCGTTTCAGGTTGAATATTCGTTGTACTTGCAATATGATTCCTCTCACCTCCATCGGTCCGATTAATTTCTCCCATGAAAGGGGTTTTATTCGCTTGCGTGCTGAAGGTGAGGAAGAATTAGGCTTCTCCTTCTGCTCTCTCTGCAGCAGCCCAAAAATTTTCGCTGCACTGGCAGTATTGCGTTCACGTCTGTTTTCTTTTTCAGTCTTGCCCTGCCAACATTCCGGCTCGCGCCTGGTCACATTAGATAAGAGATCAGATAAACCCACGAGTAAGAAGAAGCGCAGTCGATTTCAGAAGTTTCTCGAGGAACTTTGGGGCATTCCAATGCAACTGCTCATCAAAGTGTCTCGATTCCAGGGAAAAGGAGGAGCAATCCTTCCAAAAAGCTTGTTTTTTTAAGAAAACAAAGGAGAAAATGGGAAAACCGGATAGGAACACGATCCCTTGGTTCCGAAGTTGGTCGTGTGTTGTCGCCATTTTGTCTGGAAATCCGGGGCAGATTCAATACATCATAGCATAGCGCATGTGCGCGTTTTGTTATGACGTCATTGCTGACGTCACAAAAGCGTGTACGCAGGGACTGTTTGCTGGAAAGAAGTCGTGCCATCAAACAGCCGATTTCCTTTGAATCAAGATTGCTAAGTTGCCATTCCAAATCATGGTAACTTGGATTTAACGCTCATTCCACGTCGGAATCGTCCATCGCATGCATGCCATCGAGATTACCGTGACCTCTCGTTAGCTAGTCGTAGCCCGTTCGAAGGCATGGAAGAATTTTAAATTCCACCCCCACCCCACCTCTCGCTACGTCACTGTCTGCCACCACTCAAAGGTGTCATATTCCTTTCTTGTCATTTTCAATCTCGGTATTGATGTGTACAAAGTTTACAAGTATCATGCAAGTATCTGGAGAGAATCTACCCCTCGAAATGAATTTCGGTAGAAGAAAACTTAAGGGAAATGTGAGACTCAGACGCGATCAGCGGGGGGGGGGGGGTTCGGAGGAAAGAGACCAACCCTAAGAAAGATATTGACTTGTAGATGACGATAAGTGGCTTTTTTGCTGTTTGCGATGCTCCATTTCACCATAAAAATGAAATTAGCTGTCGTTCAATTAAGCTTACAGCTCCGTACCGTCCCCCAGTGTTGCCGGATACCGTGCCGAAATTATGGCAGATTCAAGACTGTTTCAACCTTCGTATTGGTGTCTGGATCTTCTGTTTTTAATGTATGAAACATTTTTGTGCTGAGTTCATGAGATGAGTTGAAAATGAAGCAGTGGTTAGCAAATATTGATCGATGGGGTGGGATTTGCAGATACCTTATCTGGACATCCCTGAATTAACAGGATGACGCATACCATGGATTCCATGCTTCTGAGGAAATTCTCTCCTCAGACCTATTCGAGATGGTTCGAGGAACTCCAGATAGGCCTAACGTTCCACATCCCACTGAAATGGTTCATGAAACGCGAAACAGGCCTCTAATCGGTCTAACGTTGCATGTCCACTCTGAAATGGTTCGTGATAGTATGAATAGGCCTGCGATTGGCCTAACGTCACATGTGCCTCAACCAGATGTTTCGAAGACCACTATTCACCCTTATAGGCCTAATTGTCACTGTAAGTCGAGAATTGAGTTTCTTTTGAAAATAAAAAAGTAGGCCTTGGCGTGACCTGATGGCAGTCTGTTGGCACCATCGCACATCCAACCCTCGACATACTGCCACTCTCACTTATCGCCAACACTTTCCTGAGACTAATCTTCCCTACAGGCTTACCTTAGGCGCTCCCCGTTCTAGCGCCTCCCGCGCCAGCAGCCATCCGCCAACACCGACACTTGCATAAACATGTCTCATTCTGCGCGAGTCTTATTCGATATTGCACCAAGCAACATACTGTACCGTGTACAAAATTGAATCCTGCCAGCTGCTACTTTCGATCACGTGATATATAGCAAGAATGCGAGGGATAACTTAGCGTCAGAATGGATCTCCAGGGGGTAGAGTGGGTCGTATAGGGTCGTATAATCCGGCACAATCCTGTCTCCTCCTTTGGAGAATGGAAACGTCTCGTTCAGATTATACGCATCTTCTCCAGACGACAGTTTATTCGGTAATCGTATGAAGTCGTATGAGTGCTGTGGTAGGTCACAGGCCAAATGGGGTAGTTTATGGAATTCACTATGCAGGGAACGGTTTCAAGAGCGATGAAAAAATTGAAAGTGTGCCGATGCATGTGGTCGAAATTCGGCAAAACTTTGCCAAACGGTGCATGGGAGCTATTCTACATGAAAATAAGGAATATAGGATTTCATCATGGATGCAATCATTTTTTAAAGCTGTGTAGTTTGTGTATGCTGTGACGCGGACCATAGACAGTGTGGATGAATTGAAGCGATTTTCTGTGAACATTTAATGTTCATAAAACAACTCAATTTTAAAGCCCTTCGTTCGAATTAGCGCCACCCTCGATATGGCGCCAAAATTGGGGAAGACCAACAGTGGCGGCACGTCGAGAGTACACTATATGTCATTGCTAACGTTATCAAGATTTCGCTTATACTTCCTGTCTATTTCTTCTGATTCCATTTCCGATTCCGTTTCGGTTCTTGTTTCGTTTCCGTTTCGTTACCCAGCCGTGGGAAGGGGTTGAATCCACGGTTGACAGTCCCCTACGTACATGCTGCAGATAACTGAGTTGATGCCTGTGTTTGTATATGCAAGCCCTCACCGACCCTTGATCCTTCCCCAAAAAGCCTAGGTCCGCATTGAAATTTCCAAACCTTTCCTATGAAACTTTTCGTGGAACAGCAACAGCAGTAGCAAATAGACAGACACACCGATTCTGAGACAAAACGGGTTGCAAGACCTTTTCGAACTTGCACCATTAATGACATCTGTCGTACGTCTAGAGAATCGAAAACGTTGTCCCAACGGAGCAGATGACGTGCGTGACAACGAATGGAGATGCACCGAAATAAATGAGATTGGACTCGAAGAGGAACCTGTACCCCTTTGTGCTAATACGCGGGGTTGTCGTCGGTCCTCCTGGCGATCGATGAATGATGGAGAGAAGAAAATGAGTTTTCCCCTTTCTTCTCGTATCCGGCGTGTCCAGGAATTACTCTCTGCAACTCTAAGCTGCAAGTTGATATCCAGAAGGTAAACGAATATTTTTTTGCATACCCGTAACTGGCGTGTCTCCTCATCCCTTTCGCTTCACTCCTCTCTTGACGGCTTCTTGGGAAAGGGTGAGATGGGGCGACGGCAAGAAAAATGCAGATGATCTGGTGGGAAATAACGCTTGCCAAGACTTTCATATTCCCAGTGTTCCTGTGTCATTCCCCCCCTGCGGTGCTTCCCTCTCTTGTACGAGGTGGTCCTCGAAGCACCTGCCAATGCTCATTTTGATTCATCCCCTACGCGGTGCCGATGCGTTCAGATCCCAGTCGTAAGCGAGAGCCGTGATACCCAGTGCCGGTGGTTAAGAAAAATTATCAGGCAGCACAATTAATTTTTTTTTCTTCATGACAGGAGAGTCACACCATATTGGATAATGCCTCAGCACTTTTTTTCCCTGGAACATTCTGGAAAAGGAGAAAATGGACGGGTATCTGTTGCTAGACAGGATTTCATTCATAGAAGGGGTTCGTCCAGTTTCAGAAATTTATTGTCTAAAGACTTGCGTTTTTCTTTCCCAGAAAAGCAAGGAGCATTTGAAGAGGCGATCCTAATGCAACATCTGTGTAATTACCTATTTAATGTCATGCCAGACGTGCATCCGTTTAAAGATATGCTGTAGACTTGAATATTATGGATGTCCCGAAAAGAAATGATAAATTTGGATAAAACGATATCGGTTAAGGGAAATCGGTTACGAGAGTTTTCATCGGCAGAAAATGGAAAAATCTCACCGATATCGACGAGAACCTGTAAGCATCGACATCCCAGTTAACATGACCTTAATGATTCACAAATCAATTCGATCGAAAAAGACGAGAAATCGTTGGGAAAAAGACGTCGCCTGCTGCCGATGCTGAGGTCTTTCATTTTCCGGAATCGGCTCAACTTAAACGGCTTCCGAGATTTTTAACTGCCGTCTCCAGCCCGTCTGCGAAACTTGGAATCCGGGGGAGGGGGGGGGGGGGGGGGGGGGACAGCATCAAGGGGGGGGGGGTGGGGGCGGGGGGGGGGGGGGGGGGGGGGGGGGGGGGGAGAGAATTTCATGCGGAATCTTTTCCCACCTCTCCCGTCCTTAAGGAGGTATTAACGAATTTCAAGTTTCTCTACCCTCCATAAAAATCTAGGAATGCCTCCAAAGTCGGAAGTGGAGGGAACTATTAATAAAATCAGCTGTTCTGGTCGATGCGTGGAGTCGGATGCAATAAGCTCTCGAGGAGATATTCTCCGAATGTAATTTGCTTTGCTACATTTGCTACGTTCCAACCGGCCAACTCAAGGATCCACTAAACGAACGTAAACGAGTCATTTTCCATTAGGGAATTTTCCCTTGAATCCCTCAAGATGATTGCTATCGAAACGATCATCAGTGAAGAACGGTTTCGAGTGCTTCAACACGAAATGGAAGAAACATTTATCCACAGACACACGAGCTTCTCGAATGTGATGGATCGAAAAAGAAGGAGACAGTCGCTTTTCGACTGAGAATATCATAATGGACCTGTCGATGCGTAGACAACTTCAATTCCCTAATCGACGTTATTTTCCGTTTACATCGTTGAGTCAACACACCTCCGAGAGAGTGGAAAAGGAAGAGTGCATGGTCCTTTTTGTCGGGACTTTCCGTTCGAGCTGTCATTGATGGACAACGGCGCCGGAACTCCACTTAAGCGAATTAGTTTATCGGAAGTCCGAGAGGGAGAGGGAGGTCGTCGATGCGACACAAGTTCGACGGACCCGAGCTTCAGCGCTTTGCAGCCCACCTCGTTTCTCGACCCTTCGGAGAATCCCGTCGAATGGAAGTTCACCCGGACGCGATGGCCTGGAAAAAAGAGGGTAACTTTTCGAATTCTTCGTAGAGCATCCTCGGATGGTCGTTGAATGAAATTTTAAAAAGTTTATTTTTTTTTCCAGAAGTGAAACCATCCGCATTCCCGCAGGTGGGCTATTCCGTCCTCTGTGGAGGCCGAATTGGTGTCCGTCGCATTTTCTACTTCATCGTTCTCTCCGTAGCCGTTTTCCTCTCCGTCGTGCAGGTATCAGGTGTTCAAGCCTACATTTGAGGCCTCTAGTCCAATACATGGTGTCCCAAAAGTCAGAGATATACGGATCTGCCTGAACGGTTTTTAAATTCTGCCAGGAGTCAGGAGTCAGGAGAGAACGATGAAGTAGAAAATGCGACGGACACCAATTCGGCCTCCACAGAGGACGGAATAGCCCACCTGCGGGAATGCGGATGGTTTCACTTCTGGAAAAAAAAATAAACTTTTTAAAATTTCATTCAACGACCATCCGAGGATGCTCTACGAAGAATTCGAAAAGTTACCCTCTTTTTTCCAGGCCATCGCGTCCGGGTGAACTTCCATTCGACGGGATTCTCCGAAGGGTCGAGAAACGAGGTGGGCTGCAAAGCGCTGAAGCTCGGGTCCGTCGAACTTGTGTCGCATCGACGACCTCCCTCTCCCTCTCGGACTTCCGATAAACTAATTCGCTTAAGTGGAGTTCCGGCGCCGTTGTCCATCAATGACAGCTCGAACGGAAAGTCCCGACAAAAAGGACCATGCACTCTTCCTTTTCCACTCTCTCGGAGGTGTGTTGACTCAACGATGTAAACGGAAAATAACGTCGATTAGGGAATTGAAGTTGTCTACGCATCGACAGGTCCATTATGATATTCTCAGTCGAAAAGCGACTGTCTCCTTCTTTTTCGATCCATCACATTCGAGAAGCTCGTGTGTCTGTGGATAAATGTTTCTTCCATTTCGTGTTGAAGCACTCGAAACCGTTCTTCACTGATGATCGTTTCGATAGCAATCATCTTGAGGGATTCAAGGGAAAATTCCCTAATGGAAAATGACTCGTTTACGTTCGTTTAGTGGATCCTTGAGTTGGCCGGTTGGAACGTAGCAAATGTAGCAAAGCAAATTACATTCGGAGAATATCTCCTCGAGAGCTTATTGCATCCGACTCCACGCATCGACCAGAACAGCTGATTTTATTAATAGTTCCCTCCACTTCCGACTTTGGAGGCATTCCTAGATTTTTATGGAGGGTAGAGAAACTTGAAATTCGTTAATACCTCCTTAAGGACGGGAGAGGTGGGAAAAGATTCCGCATGAAATTCTCTCCCCCCCCCCCCCCCCCCCCCCCCCCCCCCCCCCC